>JAMPIV010009171.1:7500-59346 GCA_024509875.1 Oreohelix idahoensis | reverse complement strand
GAGCAACCATTTGTCGTAGTTTGGTCCCTTCTGAATAGGTTTGAATAGGTGATTGGCACCGTGAGAATTAGACAAAAACAATAGAATTTCCACACAGGTGAGATGATAGACTGTGGTATAGAGGCTGTCGCTGAAAGCGAAAAGAATTCTTCTCTCTCTCACCTATCCTCTACGACGGCTTTTACAGAGTCCGACAGTCTAAACCACATATATATTACATATAATTCTATCTACTCACGGGCACGCACATACACGTGACGACAGTTAAACACACAGACTTAGAAAATCTATAACAATGATTATACAGATAATTGGGATCGAGCTGACCAACGCACTGATTTTTTTTGTTCAAGAGAGATATTTTAATTATCATATCAAAATTTCTCACAACACCAAAAAATACATAAAGGAAGCATACATATAGACATAAAAAATCAATGAATTTCTACCAGGATGATAGACCCGTTATGATATTAACTCTAGGTTTAGCCCACAGCCCCGTTATGAGACAGATGATGGCCCAAAGAGTCACAAATACATATGGTTAGAGTCTAATATTGTCCCCCTTAGAAGGTATAGACTGACTTTGACAGCAGTATCTATTTTAAAGGAACAATTAATACAACAAGCGAGTGCATTAGATAACGAACATCCTTCCGTCACTTTCACTCGGTTCATTCATCAGGGATCCCTGGCACACGTTCTTACCTATCAAAACTTGATGTTGTTCACCGTCTGGCGCAACCGTAGGACACTTCTCTACAGTGAATCTGTATTCTTTGGATAAAGCGAATCCCAGCTCTACAATTACAGGTTTATTCCACTGTTTTCGGGGAGCGTTCACTTCACCAGTTAAATTTTAGATTTACTGTTAAGGTCACTTGAATCAGGTTTGATAAGCAAGTTTAAACGGGCACACAGAGTTCAGAAACACGAGGATTCCCTTAATTTGGAAAGATGACCAGTGGACATCTTCTTTCAACAGATAGCCTTGTTTCACTATTCACTCTTTCGACAAAAATGTCGGGAAAATGTTAATGTTATTTCTTTTAATATTCACGCCGCCAGGCAGAAAATTTACGTAGAGTTTATGAAAGAATTTAAGATCTGGCGCAAAGGCCCTGCGTTGATCATTACCGTCTTTGAAACCCGTTAGTGGGATATAGTATTTCTGTCTAACACTGTTTGCATAGGCACTGTCAGACCAGTGTTACTTGAGAAACCCACGTGGTTCAACATAAGGACTGTCTATTTCTTCATAAATATGAAACTCTTATTAAACGCCGGTAAAGTTCGGGTCACCCCAGTAATTCACTGTATACAAGGAAAAGCACAATAAATCATTTACATATTATTTACTCAATATAATTTACATTTTAAATAGCAAACCGACCGCTTGACTTATAATTTAAAACTTCCCGAGAAATAAGTTATATAAAAAAATCGATCATCCTGAATTAGAAATATCATGCGTATTCCGTCAATATTCACTGATGTCGCATCTAGCATTTATAAGTTTGTTCTTAAAACAGTTTCGACAGAGTATTAGCCGTTAAATTAAATTCCTTATAGCTACTTGTTTAGTAAGCTAAAGATATAATTTATTATGTATTCCACTGTATGCGTCACTAGCAAAATAATACAAACTATAAATTTGGCACTCTGCGCAAAATCTAACTAGTGAAATATGAAATAAGCGACTTAACACTTTATCACTTCACAAAATACTAGATATAATGTATTTAATATTTTACCTCAAACACAGAAGTACTAAGAACTTAAACCACTTCGACCAAACTAAAGGCCATCTCTATTTACAGAGATTATTTAGAAATCGAACGAAGGTTGTTCTAGTCTAACTGCAAAGTTACTGAGTGAGAATGAAAATAAAGTTTCAAACTCGGGCCAATATCTTAAAATCAGACAAAGGGCCCCAAATTATTTCGCCACGCAAAATTATCTCCCCTACTCCCAACATTTACGTCAGCTTGACGCGTGTCGTAACTGCCACGGAGTGTCTTGACACCTTCCTCTCCCGATTTCCATTTCTGAGCGGGGGAGGTGGTGACAGATCACATGAGAGAATAGGAAGAAGATGTAGGCAATTTAATGATATAAAGACCTACGTGACACCCTCACTAACGGTCCTGTTTAGTGAGTGGCACGTACAATTCCCTGACGCATGAGGGGTTGAGGTGTGCCTCTGGTATACTGATTTCTTGTGTAATTACGTGCGAGTTGTTGTGGTTGGTAACCTCCTTCTCTTCTGAATGGTGCATTATTGCAATTTTCTCTGCAGGACTTGTAATTATGTCCGAACCTACCGCATGTAAAGCATCCATTTGTCTTGACGTTATTAATGTCATTTGTCCTCTGTGTGGGGGGTCTGTAGTTGCGAGGTCTATCATCTTGTTGTCGTGGGCGAGTCCATTGCCTCCTGGCATGGTCAACTTCCATAGGCTCATGCTCAGTATAGTCCCTATAGTCTGGTCGGTGTTCCCTACTTACTCTTTGTTGGAACCTTCGGTGAAGATTTTCTTCCTGTATTGCTGCTTGGATTGTTTCAGCAATAGTCTTGGTGTCTTTTCTAATGAGATGCCTTCTGATGTTCTCTGCTTTAAGGCCATCGACAAATATCCCTACTAGCTGTATTTCTACGTCAGGTGTGGTAGGTATTTCTCCACAAAACGCCTCTTCTGCCATATTGAGGAATCTATCGCCATAAAGTTGTACAGATTCGTCCCTTTCCTGTTTCATTTGTCTAAGGACTGACCAAGCGTGCATTCTGTCTATGATTTCTCCATATCTCTGGGTGAGCTCTTTTTTAAGGGACTCGTAGGTCTCTGTGGGGTACTGCTGGGACCTCCTTCTTAGAAAATCAGTCACGAACGAATCAGAGCTTAGCAGAGCAATTTTCTTTTTCTCTTCATCAGTTGTTGCCTCTGCTATTGCCGCAAATTTTTCCATGTCGGCCAACCATCTCCTGAATTTCTTCTTGTCTCCATCGAATGGTTGTACTATGGACCTGACTTGGGATAATTTTGCATAAGTGCTATTCTTTTGTAAGTTCTCAGTAAAGCGCTGTAGCGCTATCAATGTGGGTTCTTCCATATTTGGATTGACTGGGGGCTGCAGCGGCTGTGCTTGCGCAGATCTGTTTTCCTGTTGTTGCTGCTGTTCTACCCCTAGTTGCTGGAAATTTTCCATTAATTGGTCCATCTTTCGTTAATGCTTCTGCTCTTTTATAGAGGACTGGTCACTAGGCAACAAGTTGAGATGTGTGGCCGGGTAGGGTAGTGGGGGTTGCTGTTTAAGTCGAGAGTGTTAGATGTAGAATACTAGCTTGCCTGCTAGAGTTGGTGATTGCTCTCTACAGTCTTACAGGTTGTTTTCCCAGGTTCGGGGATATATCCTCTAAGTTGTTTCTTTTATTTTGTTTTAGAGCAGTTTTTTTTTGTTTATGATATGCTTGTAGCTATAGACCTATGATAGAATGATTCATTCTTCTGATAGCCAACTGCAAAGATACGATTCTTGAAACAGCGTAAGGTTTTGACAGAAATAACTTTTAATTGTCTGTTCTGGTACAAATGAACTTGTCAAATAACACAAATTCTTTGATACAGGCATATATACATCAGTTAACAATCAATAGTGCATATTTGGTACCATTTCATGAGTGCAAAATTTCCTTTGCACCTTTTCTAAATCTATCTGCATTTTCTCTTAGGGCTATCTCCTTGTTTGTACTGTTTCCTTAAATTGTGCATTAAGATTTTGTCCTTGCTAATATACTGCAGATTCTTCAGTGAAATTCGTTATGCAAGAGTTTTCCTTTTGAATCATGTAGGGATCCAAAATGTTTATTATTCTCCACTTCATTTAGCATTCTGCCTCAACAGGAGACCAGGTTTCATTATCACATAAAATCTTCGAACCCAAATCTGCGGTAATCATAGCTGTGTGCACTATGAACCACGGGAAAGTTTACATTGTCAAATACTTACAGTATTTCAGAAAAACACATTATCACTACACATCCTAGAATGATCTTTTTCAACAAAAGCTTCCCAACACTAGACTAACGTCTGTTAACTTTGGATTCTTGGTTCCAACTCTGCCGCGTCTATTCTACTTTTCTGCCGGCTGAATAATACTGAGCCTAACCATTGGTTGGAAATCACATGACCAATGCTTGGCGTAAGCGAAGCTAACCTGATTAATGCTTGGCGTTTCGAAGCTAAGCTGGCCTAATTAGACATCTGTTGTCCCGATTTATTAATATCTTCTGTTTCTAATAAGAATTTATTTTATGTTAATTTGTGCCTCTTTCTGTTACTGGTATAGTCTATTTCTGAAGAAGAAAACCACGGTACACGCGGCTACAACGATTTGATTGTCTGTAGTAATATGTAAGGCGAAACCTTATTAGTCGAACTACAAATACTATTTTGGTTGTTAAGGGAAACGGTATGATATGTAAATTTTTTCAAAAGGCTCTTGTAAACATGGTCTCATTGGGTAGAACCGTAGATATACTCAATTAGAAGCGTCAGTTCATCGCCAGTTTTGAAAATACACTTTGAGAGAAGCAAGTGCGTTGTGAACAAGCTAATTCTTTTCTAAATAAAGGAAAAAGCCTGGGATAAGGCAGATCTAAATTGTGCCAGAATTCATCGCCAGACAACGTTACTTGTTTAAATATTTCCATTGAATGTGGTAAGCTAGACATATTTCTTATATATATAGATTATATGAAAATTGAATGTGAAATGATAAATTGTGTCTGTGTGTGTATGTCGTTCAGTAGCGAACATGAGGCAAGGCCTAGATATTGCTCCACCATGTAAGGGCCTGCCCGAGAGGAGTATAATTGATTATATAAAAATACTGGATTGCCATATAGTAACATGACACCTATACTATCATATGGAAGGGATTAACGCTGGAATTGCAGAGGCGTTGTAACCATTAGGGAGAGAAATACTGGTGTGTATATTTTGTCACATTAAAAGCTAACAGTTGGCCTACAGCGCTGAACTCTTATGTTTGTACTGTCATGTAACTCTGTGTGGAGATAGATTGTATTCTAGTTATGAAGAAGGAGGCAAAACCTCCATTTCAGGGACCGTGGTACTGAAGTTAATATAGCCGCACATGGTCAGAGCTTGGCTTGATCCAGGACTCTGGTGGCAGACTCCTTGTCCAAGATATCGTCCAGTGTGGATATTATAGCCAAATAAGAAGCAAGCGAGCAGAGGATTCAGTTCTACCGCAGCAGATATTGGAGATAAGAAAGTGTAGCACGACCAGAGCTCATCTTTGACTAAAAACCCCCTTAAATTGACTTTTGCATAATAAAGGGGATATAGACTTTAAAACCAAACCCTGTGAATCCCTTAATAATATTTCCACCGTGCAAACATATGAAGTCATGATGACAAACAACAACCTAGCTATAAAAACCAGTATTACCTCATAACATTACTTCACAACACTACACTCATATTGTGATAATATTAGATGTTTGGACAAAGATCCTTTGTATAAACTTTGTATATAAACAGCTTGATTACATTTTATTGTGATTCCTGATTCACATTGTAGTAGAATAACGATATCCATATAGTGAAAGAAAATCAATACATTTGTTAACTTTTAACCCTTGAGTTATAAGATAATTTTTAGAGTGTTATGTGTTTGTGACTGTCATAGTGTTGTCAATTGTTGAGGATCTTAACTTAGATGTTTATCTGGTTGTCAGTTGTTGTGAACTTACACTTCATCAATATCATAACCCTAGACATTAAACGAAAGTCATCATCAATTCAAGAATAAGTCTGATTGAGGTCTAATATGTGGTAGCAAGCAAGGTCCTCTATAACACATCAACATTTTAGATATAGAGACCTTCACAGCTGATCTCAGTCAGTACACTAAGTCCCCTATAAATATTTATATAATCCCAACTCACCACAGAGACAAACATGCAGTAATCTTAAAATGATTAAATCAAAGTTAAATTTTTAACACTATGAATAACAAAATTTAATAATCACTTGAGTTTTAACAGTTTGAAAATAATTTGAATCGTTAAGAAGAAAAGTTTCATCATTGATTTATTGTAGATATGATGATGGGAAAAATTTCACTTTGGCAGCGTATATTTTTCACTTAGCTGCCAATAGTAGTTTGTGCTCCCGTTGTTGGATTTTTTAACACTTCTCTCGTTAGTCACTGGTCAAGGTTAAAGGCGCCGCACGGTCCTAGAACGTCAAGGAGTAACGGCCAAGCTGGTCCTGCGTCTGTCTATAAGACCCTCTTATGATGGCGTCTCGCATAACGTCAGTCCACTTCTATCTTCACTTGGTTCCAGCGATAGTACTTTCTGCTGGTACCACCAATAAATGTGATAACAGAATAGAGACAAACGCTCTTCTGAGTATGGCGTTTTCCGACACATAGTTATGTGTCCCTCCCCCCCTCCAATTTTCTATTCTACCTTCACATTTATCTCAGAATTTACCCTCGATGAGATTTAAATTTAATCCCTCCGGATAAATCTTTCTTTACATTTAAAATAGAATAGCTTTACTTTTATCTTACATGTAAATGAATAGGGTAATAATATAGATAGGGTCTATCTACATTTACATCTCCACTGAATGAAAAGTGTTCACATTAGAAATTGAATATGTTTCTATTTATGTTTACACTGATTGAAAAGTTTGAAACTTTCATTATTGTTTAAATGAATATTTTCACATGGACATTTGCACTGGTTTAAATCTTGAAAACTTACATTAATTTCAAAGTGAAAATGTTTATATGGACATCTACACTGCTTGAAATTGTAATTATTATAATTAAAATGTACATAATTTCTTTCATCTTTCCATCCCTGCTCCGAATGGAACTTGTGACCACTTTCTGCTTTCAGTTATAATTAAGAAACTAGCAATAAAGCTATCACCAGCCCGTGCAGTGCTTGTTCATGAATCATCATTCTATACGCTGAGGTTTCCAGTCTCAAATGACTTGGACTTCCATGAGCGATTGTCACTTATTAAAATTCACATGGCAATATACATATATATGTTAGTTTAAATGTTAGTAATGAAATATAGAATTGTAAAATGACAACTTCCGCCAATCCTGGCTAACAGACTCTTTGATCAGATGAATAAAAGAGACTTCAATCGGCCTCTTGCACGCGTCTTGGGTGTCGTTTATTTAATAGGTTCTCTCTGACTCCGAATGTGGTCCTTCAGTTTCCTCAGTCCCGGTTTCCTTATTTAATATAAGATATTTCCTTGGCAATGAAAGTCCGTCCAAAATTATCCAATAAAAAGTGTCCGGTATGTTAAAATGAAATTCTGAATTCTAACTCTGGCACGTCTGGGTTTGTCTTGGCATGCGTGAATCTCATAGTAAATTAGACTTACTGAAGCGTCGGGTATATTCCCGGTCTGCCACGCATGTTTGTTATTGAGTTAAATAAACGCTCCAATCATTTTCAAACAAGCTGTTGAGGGTGTGGTACTTTCGAAATATTCCACCAGAAATAACGTGCGTAAAGCAAAAGGTCACGTATTGTCATATATGGCAATAAGACTTGCGATGCCTTTCGTACAGACTCGCGAACATATCGTTAACCTTATATGACAACGTGTTCCAAAAGTAACAATTCACTACTTTATTAGAAGATAATCTCTTATCTGTCCATCAGTTGTCTTCCAGTATTCCAAGGTTTGGTGATGCGCACACCCGTCTTATCAGTGATAAGGCAGATAGCGCTGGGCAGTTAATCTGCCACGGCCAAGTTTGGCACAAAGGAATTTTACCAACCTGCCTCTCGTAATATTATCTCTACCTCTCCTTGCAAATGTAAGGTGTGTATCATCCGCAAGGAGCGTCAGATAACAGACAAGACACAATATACTAAAAGTAGTGAAAGAATACTTGAAAATGTAAACTATCTGCTACACAAAGCAGAGAAAGAAAGAAATTTCGACAAATGAAAGCACGCAATAAAATCAGTACCAAACATGCGCGTTTGACAGGGTCCCCTGGAGCAAACTTTGGGACTGTTTGGCAAGGAAGAATATTCCAGCACCTCTGATTCATGCTATACAGAGCTTCTACAAGTCTTGCAGAAATTATGTGAGGACAGCAAACCATAAGTCAGAAGAGTTCAGGACCACCACTGGTGTAAGACAAGGTGATATCCTATCACCTTACCTCTTCATACTCCTTATGGACGATGTCATCAAGGCATGTAAGGAGAGAACAAGAAAGTATTCAGTGGGGTACTGGAAGATGAGACAGGTCTATATTTCGGAGCTGGCATTTGCTGATGATGTTGCCCTGATTGCTAAATCAGAGGCACATCTCCAATCCAACCTGCAAGTCTGGAAGGAAGAGCTGGAGAAGAGAGGGATGGTCATAAGCAGCAGCTCTAAAACAAAAATCCATGGTGATATCACGAGAAGAAAGAAAACATCAGATTAAGTTGGGAGAACAGGTCCTGGAGCAGGTCGACCACTTTAAATATCTCGGAGCTATTATAGACCGAAAGGGAGGCATCAAAGAAGAGTTGGCCACTCGAAAAGCAGCGGGCTGGGAGACTTTTTCAGGCCATAAATCGTGGATTCCTCAGCAAGAAAGAGGTTGGTAAGAAAACGAAGATGGCTGTATACCGCTCCACCTATGTCCCAGTCTTGACATATGGATGCGAGTCGTGGGCAATGACTACAACCCACAAAAGCCAGATCCAAACCTCAGAAATGAGGTATCTGAGGAAAGTGGTTGAAGTAACAAGAAGAGAGACATGGTCCGCAACCAGACGATCCGTCAAGGCCTAAAATCCCATCCGCTGCAGACCCAAATAGAACAGTCCCAACTAAGATGGTTTTGGCCATGTCTGCAGAATGGGAGAAGATCGGCTACCACGACAAGCATGGGAAACAAAGAGCCAGGGATCCAGACCTCCAGGACGACCCAGAGTCCGCTGGGAGGACAACATTAGACAATCTTTGAAGGACCGAGGACTAGAATGGAACCAGGCCAGGAAGAAGACAGCTGATAGAATGGTCTGGCGCTCTCTCTTCCAAACCTCTACACCTCACGGTAGAAGGGGAACGACTAAGTAAGTAAGTACCAAACATGCACCGATTACTGCCGAAGTGAAACCGAGATCGAGAAGGGTCGACCCATTCTGTCACAATGCGCGGGAAGTAAGAGGGATAATGAAGAATATTATTGGAGTGAATGTGCTAGGATTGAGATGTATGGTGAAGAACATGATTAGAGTGGATGTGCTAGATGTGAGAGGTATGCTGGAGGACATGATTATTGTAGATGTGCTAGAGGTGAGAGGTATGTTTGAGGACAGGACTGAATTAAATGTGGTCATAAAAACATGAGTGGAATCGATTTTCTGGAGGTGAGATGTATAGCTGTCATTGGGTTAATCCGAGAATTAACCGTGGAGGGTTGGTCCTGGTTGTCCAGATAATAATGGTGGCTCAGATGTACCACAAACAGGTGATACATTATAAGTTCAGTTGATTGTTTTTTTACTCGGGCACTGCCAGGTATATCGGCTAGTATTCCTCTACACACACACACGCACACGCACACGCGCACGCACGCACGCACGCACACACACATATATATATATATATATATATATATATATATATATATATATATATATATATATATATATATATATATATAATAGATATATATCCCGCTTTCAACTTCACGATCCTAGGTGTCAGGGACACAAGCGTCCTTTGATGTGCCGGCAGACAGGCAGGCATTCATAACAGACTATGGCTTGAGTCTTTCACTAAACTTGTCGCTTGTTCGTGCCTGTTCGTCTCTTAAACTGCAATTTTTTACCTCCCTGTTATTTCTATTCTAGTATTTATTGCGAAGCAGTGGAATGACAGTTTGCTGTTCATCGCTCGACCATGCAAGAACCTTACAAACAACATTCACGGGCTGCTTTCTACAATATTAAGTTCATAGTTTGCGTACTGCAGCATTAAATTAACAGCTTGCAACTTGCCACACTAATTTGACAAATTGCATTATATAAACTAAATGCTCAAATTGCCTCATGTAAACTAAAGTCAAAATCACCGGCTTAACATTATTATTTATGTGTCAGTTGTGTAAACGCTGTTGCATTACTTTGTACATCTACGAAACAACAAACACCGGGAACAAATCTCCACATATAGCATGTACACAAGTACCTTACTTACTTAGTCGTTCCCCTTCTACCGTGAGGTGTAGAGGTTACACAAGTACCGATGTTCACAAATGTACCAAAATTAACAACTTTTAAAGTTAGCAAAAAATATGAAACCATCATCTAAATAAACCACACATTAAGAAATATTGTTCACCCGTGTGTTACCGGGGCCCGACAGGGGAGCAAGCAATAGTTACACTGTAACCTACATGTCGTAAAAGCGATTTACGCCTGTCAATGTCTTTATTTGAAAGAAGAGTAATTACTTTACTATTATCTAAAGTTATACAATAGGCAAGTCAATAAAAAAGCTATAAATAAATAAAATATGAAATGTTAACACAATCAGATAAATGTTTGAAAGTCTGAAATAAGCTATATATACTTTTTTTTACACTATTATCTACACGTTGTACTTCTTTAGAGTGCAATATTCTAATTTTAAAGACAATTTATTACCCTGTATTTTCTCTGTATTTCAACCTTGTTTCTCTAATATTATAACTTCACAGGCACAAAAACCCTTAATACGTGTCCTACACAAAATAAATATTTATTTAGCCGTGACAAATTCTGGATATATGGAATGTTCACAATAGTGTGCCCTGTCAACAAGAAGACGCCAATGACAAGAACTGGGATATTTTCGCTGTCAGTCTCTTAACAGACATCATTTTAATAATATCTTAGTTGAGTCATCACCGAGTGGGTTTTCCTTAATTCAGTCACGCGTCGTATTATGGGATGCAAAGAATGCTTTAATAAAGTAGAAGACAATGGCGAATCAAGTGTTCTGTGTAGGATCAACGATTTAACACTTTAACACACCAACAAAGAAAACAAAAAAAAAAGCTTTACACGTTGTGAAGAAAAAAGTAATTAAAGACATTTACTTCTGTGTCCTGAATTGTAGACAAGATAATAGCATAATATCAGAAGAAGGCAACACAGGAGCTGTGGAAATCTACTTTAGAAACACTAAGTCCTCTCAGGATCTACCTCGAAAAAAATCATGTCTACAGAGTTAGGGGGAAAATCAGTCTCAATTTTAGAATGATCAGTTTTAAAATATCTCTCAGCGTTATACATTTTGACAAAAGCAATGGCTACCTTGTACAGTAGACATACACCTCTCGTTCATTACAATTAAAAAAGTCATATTCCAGTTCACAGTTCAAATGATGGTGTCAAGATTTTTTTTCTCACTCACTCTTGCAAACTTTCATGTCAAAATGAGACTTAAAATTGTATACACATGCAACGTAAATGCACATCATAAAACAACTTGTCGCGAAATAATTGCAACATGGAGGATACGAAGAATGAAATTTGATTGCAGAATACCTACAGGCTGGGATAAGTAACAAGGATTCTCAGAAGCGTCGAGAGAAAGGCAGATATAATTAAGCGAGCCATGTCTCAAAACGAGTAAAGGTAAAAACAAGTTTTAGAACCCACTTTTGTTGTTGATACTGGCTGCGATCAGGACCAGAAAATAAATTTTCCATGCAATCATTGCATGGAATACTAAGTGGATGGCCATAAACGTTATCTTTATCCATGTTCTTTTGGTACATTTTTTGACCTATCTTTCTTTGCAAAGATGTGAAGAATTACTAAATAACGATAATTGACCACACATTATTATTTTATGGAAAGGGAAAGATGAAAAATGTATATTCTGCTTTTGGGTCAAATTTCTAACAAGAATGAAACTGAATTCTTAAATGTCTTTTTGATATTTTTTTAATTACTTTACCTGGTTAATGATTTTAGGCCAAAACTAAGTGTTACATTTTTCACAACCGTTACCATCATCTTTCCATATTTTCCTCATTCATTTCATGTCTGTCCCCAATTCACGTCTTCACATGTTCTTTGGTCTCCCTTAACTTCTCTTACTTTGAGAGTTCTAATAAAATTAATTAAGAAACCAATTTTAAAGTACTAATTTCTTAATCTTATCGTGTGTGTGTGTTTTTTTTCTCATTTATATGAAACTTTATACAGAGCGCTACAACAGTTTACGCCATTGTTGGACCACTACTGCAGAGCTAAGGGGAGGCAACCCGTGACACACACGGGTGAGGATAACCTTAACATTGGAAAAATCGGCAAAGCCAGTCCAGTCCTGCTCTTATATTGTTTTTACTTATTCTTCCATTCTTGGTGTTCTGGTCTGCCAACTCGTTACCAGCTATACCTATGTGTGCTGGAACCCACACTAACCTCACACTACATCCTCTGTTCCCTAGTGATGTATTAATTGCTAGAATTTCTTCCTTTATGTCTGGCCGGCTACATTTACCTTGGTTTTATAGTGCTTGTAGTGATGATAGTGAGTCTGTAAATATCGTAACAGCTTCTGGTGGGTTATCTTCGATTATTTCTAAACCTTTCAGAATTGCTACCATCTCTGCGGTAAAAATCGAAGCCCCTTCAGTTACACTGTAGCTCTTTTTAATTTCCCACTGTGGTATTACTACTCCTGCACCTAGTTGCCCACTATCTCCTTTGGATCCATCAGTGTAGACGGCCAGATTTTGTTTTGTTAGTTGATCTATGAACTTTCTACTTATCATTTTGGCTTCACTTGTGAGAATCCTTCTGTGACTTGTCCCAGCTGGTAGGTATTCTGCAGTCACTACCAGTAATGAAACTTTTTGCTAGTGTATATATATATATATATATATATATATATATATATATATATATATATATATATATATATATATATATATATATATATACAAGACAAGTTGTCCCCATTTGTTATAAAGCTTGATTAAATCCTCTTGTATATATATATATATATATATATATATATATATATATATATATATATATATATATATATATATATATATATATATATATATATATATATATATATATATATATATATATATATATATATATATATATATATATATATATATATATATATTCTCCTTAAAAAAATAATGTTCACCTAAAAATATAAATAAATATAGATTTGTTCATGTTATTTGTTTGATAAAACCGTTATTGATAACAATGATTATTTTGTACATGTAGAATTCAGGTGTTGGCAACCGGTCTATTGACATCTTGTGTTAGATCTCTGGAGATGATTGTATCTCTTGGTGACTGACAGTGAAAAAGAAAGAACATTTCAGTTATTGAAATTTAGGGCTAACCATCTGTCGCCGGCATTTACAAGCATGTTATTGCTGAGATTAAATTTACTTTTTCCAAGTTCTCAGGGAAAAAGACACGACTTCGTTTCCAAATCTACACTATATTCACGAATAACATAAGATAGGACCATCGTATTTTCTTTGAAGTGCAGTCAACATTCGGCAAAATATAATTTAGTTTAAGTTTTTCTACAGTTCTGTTGACAGAATAGCAAGAAGCAGAAATGTCCCGTAGAAGTAACAGCTGCGTTGTTTTAAATGTCATGCAGCCTGAACATTTCTGAGAGTGTTTTTGTATTGAGGGAATTTCACACTAACTTTCTTTCTTTGTATCTTACGTGTTGCAATTATTTCGCGACTGAGGTTGTATTTTGGTGTGTATTTACGTTGCCTGTGTATACAATTTTAAGTCTCATTATGACATACAAGTTTGCAAGAGTGAGTGAGAAAAAAGATATTGACACTATCATTTTAAGTGTGAATATGAATATAACTTTTAAAATTGTAATGAACGAGAGTTGTATGTCTACTGTGCAAGGGGCAGCCATTGCTTTTGTCAACGTGTATAACGTTGTGTTGCAGTAAGGTGACTGAAGAAGGGAACGGCACCACTTTGACATTTGTGTGACAGGGGAGAGAAGTTTTGATCTCAAATGGCCGTTAGATAATATTCATAAGTTATATGTCACCTTTTTGCTTGTGTGACAGGTAGTTAGGTTTTGGTGATTGTTTTGGGAATCTCACGAGTGTAACTGGTTACCACCAGAGCTGTTGGTACCCGAATGAAAGATTATTCAACCCAAATTCTTATTACTCACACAGGCTGTCACGTTATCTATTCTCCTTGATACCTTCCACTACGACATGCTTATTTAAATGATGGTGGATTCTACTGATACTTTGGAATTTCATAGATAAAAGTTATCAACATGTTCACACAACATAACGAGGGGACAAACTGTGTACAATTCTTCCAACATAATATCTTGATTTAGTCGTGTGAAAAAGGTTACACTTGCAGAAAGGGATAGTTCTCAACTTTTAACAAGGAAAACTCACCGATCTGCAAGACTCAGGTGTCTGGCTTGCAAGCTAGTTCTCGACTGTGCTTAAAAAACACTGAAGCCTGTGCGAGGCTTTCTGTACACACTCAAGTGTCAACAATCCTAGCTTCGCCTATTGACCAAGGGGAGCTAACTATAAATCTCCAAGAGTTATCTTACTATTAATTTCTAAGAGTTATCTTACTTTGACCAGTTTATTCAAGTACTTCGGTCTGTTAGACTTTATTTCTAACACTAACGTGTAAACTTGCGTTAGTGTTGGACCGTACTGTAACATACGTCCCGGGGCTACAAAAATGTATCCTAGAGGGAGACATTTTCGTACCATCTAACCTAAAATCTTAAAAAAATGACATCCTAAAAACCACAAGAGTATATAATCACGACATCATAAAAAATTGAAAATTATGTGAAAACAGTAAATTACCATCATAGAAAAGCTTACAAACATGTGACTTACTAAACTATAGGCGCACATTATATAATATGGTAATCAACTAATGAAACAATTACGTAGCCTATGTGGGAAGGAAGTGGTATAATAATATTATGAATACGATATAACTCAAAACATTATCAACAACTGTTGATGGAACATGTATCAAAAGTAAAAAAAAAAAAATATCATGTGATAATATCGCATCAACGTCAAGAAATTCGTACAAAAACATTATAGAAATCAATGGAGGTGTCTGAAGTGAATGTGGAAGTGTAGATGATATCATGTAAAAAAATGAGGCGAAGGCCTGTGAAAGGTAATGTGGTGATCGTGTTTGTGATATGAAAAAAAATCTCTGGCTTTATCAAAATTGCCAATACATATTTAAAAAATGTCATCGCTGTGTGTAATTATACATTGTCTGATTCGCAGAGTTAGAAAAAATTACTAACGGTATAACGATACTATGCATAAGATTGATGTGCAGTCAATTAGAATTAACAGCTGTATACATGTTATTTACAATTGTAAGACTCGCATTTAGGACATGGTGTATGAGCTGTGGATTGTCTGTGATCGTACGTACGTGTAATGCGAGGCTGTTTATGTTGTCATCAGTGGAAGTCCCCCCCCCAAAAAAACTGAAGCTTGACCAATGAAAGGTGTACTATCTCTACGATATCTACTTATAGTATTAAAAACTAGTTTGCCTGGCAACTAAGGTTTCTAGTAACTGTAATGTCTCTCTACTAAACATGGTCGATAAAATACAGAGAATGAAGTTGTAATACAATATAAGTATTAATAATCTGTAGTGGCCGTAAGGAAGTGGCAAGAGTAATCGTCCATCTAGATGAGGAGTCGGATACGTCCTTGATCTTCTCAAAGAGTGTTCCATCACGTCACAAAAGATTGCTGGCCGGATGGGGTGTGACTATTATCACGAAGTGCAAGGTCAAAAGAATGATGTAACAACTCATTATCATTCTGAAAAAGACTAAGAAAAAAACAATTATAAATGTTAGTATTTGGCAATCAACATTCTGGCCAATTCCAGAAATGCGACATCTCGTGGTGGTAAGCGCTGATCATTTTGAGTGTTGTCTGTGTGGGGTGTAGTCGTTGTAATATGAGCGACGTGTTCATCAAGGTTACGAGGATGTGTACCGCCCGGAGAGGAGGTGGGCAATTTTCTACGTTTTCTTCGAACTCGCAGCCGTACGTGTTCCTGTGTAGGTCTTATCAGCTTCGACAATGGAGCTGGATCAGTGGAGGACGATGAGTAATGACGTTTAACAGCGCATCGAGTAGGTATGTCGATATCAATATCAGAATGGATATCTTCAAACATGGAGGGTGGTGGTAGTGGGTCAGAAGTTATATCTCTCCATGATTCTGCTGTGATCGTGGCAGAGGAATCAGTCTGGTCATCTGGTGTAGGTAGTTGAACCGGAATCGGAGATGAGGTCATGTTGGAGTGTTGTGGAGAAGAATATTCATCTTCGGTCTGTGGTTCAGTATGACTTCGTAACCGAGCATTGCGTTGTTGTATCCTCTGTCGTAACTCTTGTAATGGTATGCCGTCTTCTTCGGATGAAGTGTCTCGTTCCTTTCTATTACGATTCACGGCTTCTCTGAAAGCTGTAGGGATATCGGCATGAGGAATGCATTCGTCATCGCTGGAAGCAATGGAAGTGGAAGATGGATAATGGGAAAGAGTAGCTTTTCTAACAGGTCTCATAGACTTCATCCTAGGGGTCGGAACAGGTCTGTGATCATCTAACTTTATCTGAGACACATGAGCTTTGGTGGTGGTGTTGGTAGTCTCGTGCCATAAGATGTAATTGGTAGGGGAAGTATGTTCCAAGATTCTATAACCGTCGATCCAGCGGTTATCAAACTTTGAGTCACGTACATACTTCTTAAAGTATACAGGGTCTCCTATGGCGAACGTGTCTAATGTAGCATTCTTGTCACGCGACAATTTCCGTCTGTGGAATGCTTTGGTGGCATTCTTGTGTGCGATGCAATGAGCACTATGTTTTTTCTTTAAGTATGATCTCTATTGGATTGTCACCGAAGTATCTTCGCTGGGGTGTGAGTAGATTATCCAGTGGGAATATAGGTTCTCTGCCGTAGAGTAGAAAGAAAGGAGAAAAACCTGTGGTATCGTTGGTATTGAATCGAATCGCCTCTAATGCATGATGAAGATAAATGTCCCAATATTGAGTGTTCCCTTCAATGTACTTTGCTAGGATATCATGGAGTGTGGCGTGCATCCTTTCATTTCTTCCCTTGGATTATGGGTGGTAAAAACTGGTTGTCGTATGTTTGATATTCAACTTCATCAATGTTGATTTGAACGGATCACCCGTGAATTGTTTACCATTATCTGTAATCACTCGTTTGGGGTATCCATGTCTGGGTACAAATTCAGTGAGGAAGACGTCAGTAAGGGCATCTGAAGTGGCGTTTGGAAGAGGAAAACATTCAGGCCAAACTGAGTACTGGTCAACTATGTGTAGTATGTACTTGTTGTTAGACATAGTGATGGGGTATGGACCTGATAAATCGATACTGATTACGTCCATGGGAAAATTGGAGAAGGTCATTTGTTGTAGTGGAATTTTCGTAGCCTTCATATTACGTATCTTACAAGTCTTGCAGTGGAAGATGTAATCTATAACGTCTTTGGAGAGAGTGTCCCAATAGTATCTCTTCTTTATAATATTCAGAGTTTTATCTCTTCCGAGATGACCGTTGTCATCATGAAATTGGACTAAGACTTTCTGAACAAGATGATTGGGGATGTTTTTCCGCAATGAACTATCTGACTTATCATCAATGTAATAGATTACACCATCATCCGGAAGGATGATAAAATGTTTGAACTTCGTGTGGGTAGATTTCACTTGTCTGATCAATAGTGTAAGTTCTGGATCTTTTTCCTGTTCTATCTTCATATCAAAAAGAGTGTTCGTAATAGAATCGGCTGATGTGTCGTCAGGGGTGGTATCCACTCTTTGGCTTTCATCAATAAGGTTAATTTCTTTGCTATTGTCATGTATATCTGTGAGAGCAGCAGATGTATCGGCGTCATGAGTAATGTCTACTTCATCAGTTGGATAAGGAATCCGTGACAATAAGTCAGCGCAGGTGTTGAGAGTGCCCGCAATATATTCGATTTTGGCGTCGTAACTTTGTAAATTTAGTGCCCAGGTTTGTAGCTTTTTCGGCTGTTCTCTAGTCTTCGCTAACCAGTTTACCAGGGGTTGGTGGTCTGTCTTGATAGTGATGTCAGTACCACGGAGATTGAAATCTTCTTCTTTTTTTCTTCCTCGTTCGCCCTGAAAAGGACGGTGGTTGCGTTGTGTCTGTTTACGCCTAAGCTGTGATATCTGCACCTTTCGGTCGACACATCCGACTTCAGCACGGCATTTTTTAGGGACCGGGTTTGCCTTCCCATTGCGATCCGCACTCGCTCAGCCAGACTGCACTGCTGCAGACTGTTTCCAGGACCACCACGTGGAGGTGGAGTGCGGTCTTGACCAGCGCTGGTTCGCTGGTCCTGATGCAAGCAGTACAGCTATGGGTCGCTGACTGCATTCACTATTGCTGCATCTTGGGGTCCCTATTGAAATCTAATTTCTGCACGGCGTAGTGGATACCAAAAGCCTCTTTTTCACTTGTAGTCCATCTACGTTACGACTTACTCAATGCGTGAGAAATAAATGCTATTGGCTTTTCGTTAGGAATGTTCGGTAGAATAGGAACATCTTCAGGTGAGCGATGTTGAACAAAGCAGGCACCGATAGCATGGGGGGGGGGGGGGGGGGGGGGGGGGGGGGGGGGGGGGGGGGGGGGGGGGGGGGGGGGGGGGGGGGGGGGGGGGGGGGGGGGGGGGGGGGGGGGGGGGGGGGGGGGGGGGGGGGGGGGGGGGGGGGGGGGGGGGGGGGGGGGGGGGGGGGGGGGGGGGGGGGGGGGGGGGGGGGGGGGGGGGGGGGGGGGGGGGGGGGGGGGGGGGGGGGGGGGGGGGGGGGGGGGGGGGGGGGGGGGGGGGGGGGGGGGGGGGGGGGGGGGGGGGGGGGGGGGGGGGGGGGGGGGGGGGGGGGGGGGGGGGGGGGGGGGGGGGGGGGGGGGGGGGGGGGGGGGGGGGGGGGGGGGGGGGGGGGGGGGGGGGGGGGGGGGGGGGGGGGGGGGGGGGGGGGGGGGGGGGGGGGGGGGGGGGGGGGGGGGGGGGGGGGGGGGGGGGGGGGGGGGGGGGGGGGGGGGGGGGGGGGGGGGGGGGGGGGGGGGGGGGGGGGGGGGGGGGGGGGGGGGGGGGGGGGGGGGGGGGGGGGGGGGGGGGGGGGGGGGGGGGGGGGGGGGGGGGGGGGGGGGGGGGGGGGGGGGGGGGGGGGGGGGGGGGGGGGGGGGGGGGGGGGGGGGGGGGGGGGGGGGGGGGGGGGGGGGGGGGGGGGGGGGGGGGGGGGGGGGGGGGGGGGGGGGGGGGGGGGGGGGGGGGGGGGGGGGGGGGGGGGGGGGGGGGGGGGGGGGGGGGGGGGGGGGGGGGGGGGGGGGGGGGGGGGGGGGGGGGGGGGGGGGGGGGGGGGGGGGGGGGGGGGGGGGGGGGGGGGGGGGGGGGGGGGGGGGGGGGGGGGGGGGGGGGGGGGGGGGGGGGGGGGGGGGGGGGGGGGGGGGGGGGGGGGGGGGGGGGGGGGGGGGGGGGGGGGGGGGGGGGGGGGGGGGGGGGGGGGGGGGGGGGGGGGGGGGGGGGGGGGGGGGGGGGGGGGGGGGGGGGGGGGGGGGGGGGGGGGGGGGGGGGGGGGGGGGGGGGGGGGGGGGGGGGGGGGGGGGGGGGGGGGGGGGGGGGGGGGGGGGGGGGGGGGGGGGGGGGGGGGGGGGGGGGGGGGGGGGGGGGGGGGGGGGGGGGGGGGGGGGGGGGGGGGGGGGGGGGGGGGGGGGGGGGGGGGGGGGGGGGGGTCTGCGACGCGTCTGTGCATAAAATCATTGGGTTGGACGTGTCTGGGTGAGCAAACAGAGGAATGGTGGTCAATGCATTTTTCAAGTAATCAAACGCTTGCTGACATTGTTCGGTCCACCGAAATCTTGCATATTTCTTTGTGAGGTCTATCAATGGAGCTGCGGCGCGTGAGAAATTGACAATGTGTCTGCGATAGTAGGAGCAACATCCAAGAAAACCTCTGACATATCCCCCCCCCCCCCCCC
Source organism: Oreohelix idahoensis (assembly GCA_024509875.1). Lineage (NCBI taxonomy): Eukaryota > Metazoa > Mollusca > Gastropoda > Stylommatophora > Oreohelicidae > Oreohelix > Oreohelix idahoensis. Next base: position 39,189 of record JAMPIV010009171.1, on the reverse strand, counting down.
CCCCCCCCCCCCCCCCCCTCCCCCCCCCCCCCCCCCCCCCCCCCCCCCCCCCCCCCCCCCCCCCCCCCCCCCCCCCCCCCCCCCCCCCCCCCCCCCCCCCCCCCCCCCCTGACCCCCCCCCCTCCCCCATGTCGTACAGTAGTAGGGGTGGGCATGTCTCGAATAGCTGATACTTTTCCGTCATCCAGTCTGATGCCATGGCGATTAATAATGAATCCAAGATATTTGGTTTCGCTCTTGAAGAATTCACATTTACTCAGTTTCAACTTGATGTGATGATGCCTGAGGCGTTGAAATACCTTCTCGACATGTTCTAAGTGACTTTCTATCGAACCAGGAGTGTGGATCAAAATATCATCTACGTAGGCTAGTGCATAATCCTGCATTCCACGGAGTACCTCATCCATTAAGGACATATAGGTGGCAGGAGATCCTTTCAAGCCAAATGGCATAACATTCCAAGAATAACTGCCAATATGGGTGCAGAACGTAGACTTTTCCTTGGCATCTTGAGTCATGGGGATACACCAGAATCCCGAACGAGCATCAAGGGTGGTGAACCAGTTAGATTTCCCTACTGTGGCTAAGATGTCGTCTACTCGCGGAAGTGGGTATGAAATGGTGCGAGTAATTCTGTTCAGCGCGCGATAGTCACAACAAAATCGATGTGACCCGTCTTTTTTGTTTACAATAACGATAGGTGAAGACCACTGGGAGCGGGATCGTTCTATTATTCCGGCTTCTAACATCTCATTTATCGCTTTTTCAACTATTTCCCTGTTTTTGAGTGGTGTATGATATGGTTTCAGATGGATGGGAACATCAGTGGTAGTGTGGATGTTCATTTCGACAGTGCTAGTTCGTTCCAATTCCATATCAGATAGAGCAGAAATATCGTGATGTTCTCGGACAAATTGTTGTAACCTGTGGGCGTGTGGTTCAGTAGTATGCAATTGTTCCATTAACTGTTCCAATCTGGTTGTCGTCAACTGAGGTGCTTTCTTGTATGAAACATTAGATGTTTGAATCGCGTTAATCTCATGACCATGGGAAGGGAAGTGTTGGTGGACCTTTGTATGGGATCGGCGAGGATAACTTTGGACTGGAGGTTCATAAGAGGAAGGAAGTGTTGTTGGTGATGTGAAAGAACCGATGCTGGGTGGTCGAAAACAGGAATGTCTTTTGTCTTCTTGTTTATAAATGTCACGAATGATATCTTGATCTATATCATCTGCATATCTTAGATCATTTTCGGAATCCCGGTGAGGAAAGGAAGTCTGTGTATAGTGTTCCGTTCTATTTTTCCCATAAGTAGAACGTAGTATCTCTTGATCAACAGGATCTGCGTAGGCATCAGAGTGGAGATAGGGTGACCTATCACGCAGTCGATAATCACGAAAGCTCTGATTACGATTGTAGCTTTTCTCATTGTAACATGCAGTGGGTGGATTGCTTCGTTCATTATTTGTTTCGTTCACTTGATGTAATTTTAGGGGACAGCGTGGGATGCGAAGTGAGAGCAAGCATGGAATGTGGGAAGGATGGGTATTACTAAAGTGAGATTGTCGTCTTGGAGCTTCATGTTGGAATTGCTTATAACTGGATTTCTGGAGGGGATTGACAGGATCATGTGCTGTAATTTGAGCAATTATGGCGCCTCTAGCAATGGATGCAGTTGTACCAGTAGCATTAACAATCATTAGAGGAAAATCTCGATGGGTGGTAATGTTAGCTATCCCATCAGTAACTGTGATATGTGGATCATCATTGACATCCATTTCTGATAGTCGGGAAATATAGACTGATTGTCCTGTATGGAAGTAAGGTGAATTCTTGATTCTTCCTTCGAAAAGGGTAAGCGAATTAGGCTGTAAGATGACAGTGGCAATGTGGATATCGTCTTGGAGTGGAATGTATTCATTATTCACTCTGATTTTTCGGAGATCGAAATAGATTCTGACATTGTGTAGTGTAAGGAAATCCAGTCCGATAATGAAATTGCGAGACATTCCTCTAGTTATGATGAATGAATGGTTAATGTTCTGTGAGCCAATACGTAACGGAATGTGTGCAGTGCCGGTCGATTTTAAAGCTTGCCCTGTGACTGAAGCCATGAATGTACGTGAAGGACTGAAACGTACCTTATGATGAATCTTGTTGTACAGCTTCTCACTAATCAAACTGACAGTGGCGCCGGTATCAATAAGTGCTCGATATGTATTATTTGTTATGGTAATCAAGCAAGAACTGGGGTCTGGTATTAATTGACAATTTTTCTGGTGTATCTGGTGACCAGAGGAACTAGAGTTAAGAATGTTCTGTCTGTTTTGTTGCTTAGTAGTGTCCGCATAAAGAAATTGGATAATTTTCTTCTTCGTGTGAGACGGATGATGTGAACCTCTCATTATCGTCTCTACTAATGATCGGCTCTGCCGTTTCCCTGGAATCGTGGGTATGAATGGCTATATGAGCTGTGTCTAGGTTGTCCACGAAAGTAGTTGATGTGAGGGTGGTGGTGAGGATTGCTATGTCTAGATTGTCCACGTGAGTAATTGGCGTGAGGTTGGTGGTGAGAAGTGCCTTGTGGATGTTGTGTGTGGGACGGAATCTGGTCACAATTCCGTGCAATATGTCCATGCATCCCACAATTATAACAAGTAATAGGTGTTACATTGTGTGTTTGTGGCAACCGTGAAGTCGTGGGAGCATTGCGTCTATCATAATGTCCGCCATCATTCCTGTGGAAAGTATTGTGACTGTGTAGGTTACGATGTTGTGCATCCTGTGAATAAGATGGTACCGTAGTTCATTGTTGTTTGTGCCTTTCCTCCATTGATGTCTATAGTGGTCTACTTCCATCGGTTATGAAAAATAATATGATCGTGGTTCTCGTCCAATGCGTTGACAACGATGCAAATTTGTCCATGTCTACCAAACATTTTCTAAAAAGTGTGGGATCTCCCGAAAATGGAGTAACAACTGTATGAATGGCATGGAACTTTGCATAATGATCCACCTGATAAAGAGAGTCAGTAATCTGCTTCAAAGCCATCATGGTGGGATCCATATAAGGGGGTAATGGTACAGTATGCGGTAATATGGGTTGCTGTTGCTGCTGATTTTGTAACATTTGTTGGTGCAGCATTTGTTGTTGTATTTGTGCTTCTGAAGCGCTAGTGGTGTCCATTATAATTCGTAAATGAATATGTAAATAGTTCAAACTGAATGTTCAATTAGATAACGTAGACGGAGCGTGAGCTGTTCACGGCACCACTTTGACATATGTGGCAGTAAGGTGACTGAACGAAGGGGAACGGCACCACTTTGATATATGTGTGACAGGGGAGAGAAGTTTTGGTGATTGTTATGGGAAATCTCTCTAGTGTAACTGGTTACCACCAGAGCTGTTGTTACCCGAAGGAAAGATTGTTTCAACCCAAGTTCTTATTACTCACACAGGCTGTCACGTTATCTATTCTCCTTGATACCTTCCACTACGACATGCTTATCCAAATGACTCATTGGTTTTATAAACAATCAGTTTTATTTACAAGTCCAACTAGACTATAAGGTTCATATAATGGGCACATCTCAATGCCCTGGCTACTGACGGTCAGGACATTCACAATCAAAAAGAGCATTGTTCCTTTATAAAACGACAGCCTCAGTGAAATACTATCCCATGGTGTGTGTAAACAATGGCGGCTTCTACTGATACTTCACTATATAACTTCATAGTTAAGGTTATCATAATGTTCCTAAAACGTATCGAGATGTACAAACCTTATACAACTCTTCTAATATAATATCTTGACTTAGTCGTGTGAAAAGGTTACACTTGCAGAACGGGATAGTTCTCAACTTCTAACAAGAAAAACTCACCGATCTGCAAGACTGATGTGTCTCGCTCGGATGTACACACTCAAGTGTCAACAAAAAAACCCGCCCGATCTTGTGTAAAATTTTTATTTGACGATGACAGTGACAAAATTGAAAATCTAAACCAATATGAAACTGACCATAAAATTTATATAGTAGTATAGCTTAGAGTCCACTGAGCAAGAATGTGTTTTAAATATACTACTCGTCAAAAGTCAAGGGCCACTTAGAAAAACCTTGGTTGAAACCATAAAACCCATCTGATATAAACGTAATTGGTATCAGTCAAAACGGCATTTATTGAATACCAAATTGACATGTAACATAAAGAAATGGCAACACACATTCAAACGCAATGAAGCTGTGAAGTGTGTCACCCACCTTTTCAAAAGTCACACAATAGATATTGGACAAATAGACATTTCAAAATCGGGTATGACCACCGTTCGCAGCAAGGCATTCAAGACAGCGTAGACACTTCGAGTTCACAAGGGTCCGAAGAGTATCATGAGGAACATCTTGCCATTCCTGAAGCAGAAATGCAGTCAGCTGTGCAACATCCATTGACAGGGGGTGATTTGTTGACAATCTTCGACCAAGGACATCCCAGAGGTGCTCAATCGTAGAAAGGTCAGGTGAATGAGCTGGCCACGCCATCCGGATGATCCCATGTTGCTGAATAAACTCATTCACCACACGAGCTCGATGGGGTCGAGCGTTATCATCTTGGAGGATGGCATTACCACCTATGGCCTCCAGAGCAGGCTGAACAATTGGTCTCAAGATTTCGTTCTGGTATCTTGGGCCGGTCAAATTGCCTTGGATGATGTAGAGTGGGGTCCTGCCGTGTCTGTAGAAGCCTCCACAGATCATGACAGAACCCCTACCATAACGATCCACCTCTCGAATTGTGTCATCAGTAAATCGCTCTCCTGGTCGTCTCCAAACTCGAATCCTGCCATCATTGAATGACACAGTGAAGCGAGATTCATCAGTGAAGAGAACTTGACTCCATTGTTGCCTTGTCCATCGGATGTGCTCGCGACACCAAGCAACATGGGCTCTGCGATGAGCAGGCGTAAGGATGATTTTGACTGCAGGACGTCGAGCAGCCAGTCCATATTCATGTAAACGTCTGCGAATGGTGCTTTGACTGACATTAACGTTTACAGTTTGTCTCAGCTGACATCTTAGAGTGGAACAAGTCACTGTTCGATGGCGCAGGGCTGACAACAAGAGGTACCGGTCATCATGTCTATTGGTGCATCTAGGGCGACCTGGCCGGTGGCGATCCTCCACACTTTCTGTGGCCTGAAATCTCTCCAAAATTCTTTGGATAGTAGAATGTGACACTGCAAGCCGTCTAGCAACCTCACGGACAGATAAACCACTTTAAACCCACGCTATAGCCCTCATTCTTTGTAAGGTGTCAAGACTTCTTCTCGGTGGCATGGTTTTTGCAAATGATGAAACTACCCTAAATCTGCTGATTGTAAAACAAATTAAAAGTGAACTCTGTTCACGAAAAGTCGCCATTGCACGTGGAATATCAATCAGCACGATTACTTCACCTGTTTGGTTGTACGGAAGTTTGAAAAAACAGATTAAAAATGTGAATTTATGGTCAGCAAACCAAATTGCACATGATCACCATGGTTGTCGGTGAGTTGTTTTTATGCTTAACGTGCATAGGGGACTCTCAGAGGAAGATATTGCACCAATTTTTACTAAAAACTTGCTTCATTTAATCATTCTATGTGCTTATATAAAAGTGTATTGAAAATAATAGGGTGGCAATTGACTTTTGACGAGTAGTATAATATGATAGTCCAAGTATTAGCCAAGTTATTGAGGAAATACTAAATGTCTACGGACGCGCGACCAGACAGACTGTTGTTCCTGCTTGTTTTTTTTCATAACGTTAGTGGGGACGGAAACTTAGAAAAGAGGCATTGAGGTACATTCAAATTCGCTTGAGGAACAAGAGTATAGGAGGGAAATGGGAGCGGTAGGAAAATTGTTACCAAAAACGAAACATCTTTTTGTATTGGGCATAACTAAAGCAGGCTGGCCAATCGACTACCAGACGCAGAGTTTTGTTTGGAATTATTTTGTTTTTAAAAAACTGCATTTGAATTCTGGTAGTCGCAAGCTTTCGATTGGACAGTGCTAATAAATATTAGCAAAAGGCTTTCACTATTCATTGCTAGTTGAACAAAACTTTTCATTCAAATAAGCTGATATCAGCTGTGTTAATTGTAAAACTAAATAAAGAAGTATTCACAGTCTGGACAGTGCAAAAGAAACTGAGGCCATTTCTTGGAAGTCAGCGTCATTTGTTTATATTTCTAGAAATTTGTGGTAAGGATGCTTTATGAATTACTATGTTTATTCCAACTGCCAAAGTTAGATACTGCTATTGGGAAAAAGTGAAGGACATACCGGGAGCAGACATTGTTGAGTCCTCACATTGAAATGTATCTAACTGGTGTATGTTGTCATGATTTTGTTTGAATATTATTGCATTAGAATATTATTAAGCCTCTGTGTTCTATGAACACTGTTAAACATGCCTGAAGCAATTATATTTAAAAAAGAAAAGAAGAGAAAAATAATACCAAAGGAAATGTGGTTACTCCACACTATTTTATTGAGGAAAACTATGTAAACGTACAGTGTAGTATATGCCATAGGGACCTAAGGTGTGGTCACAGCAAGGTGGGAGTCATTTAAAATTAGGGGCGAGTGCACCTGTAATGCACGCGAGGCTGACCCCATACCTCCGTAGGAAAATAATAAATATAATAAGTGATCAGATATAAAAGGCCAGGGTGTCCTTTTGTTGCAGAGGTTTTATTTCCTGTTGCCAGCTGGTAACAGGAAACCCGCTGAGTCAAAATAACGCCATCAAGTCTCTGACCATTCGTTTATGCTGTCAAAAGATAACGGGAGGAGCTTGGGCACGTTTGAAAGATTTTCTGCAACCACACACTGTATTATCATTCTACAAGGAATCCCAGGTGACGTGTTAAGCATCTGGGTATATCTGACACTTTCGTGTAAAAAACACTGGTATTTCAAATCATACTCAGGAAGTTTATGGGGTGTGATGACATTACAGCCCCTCATACACAGTGACTCTCCCTCTTAGATGAATAAAGTGTAAGCTGTGAACATTCCAACAGGAAAGATATATATATAAATATTGACCTTTTAGTTAGTGGACAAAGAGTCCAGATATTTGTGTTCATCTTTTCTGTAAACTATCTTGTCCTCATTTTCAAAGACCTGTCCAAAAGATAATGCTGGACAGGCATATTAAATTGTAAAGAAAAAACCTTCATTTTAAAGAAAAATTTAACCACTGGTTTTATTCACTTCCTCATAGAAAATTAAAGTGTTTTTGTGTTGTGTACCATCATTTCATTTCTCCCCTAGACACTAGGTACATTATACACCAGACACTAGAGCCAAAATAGTGACCGTGTGAGATCTAGGGAGGTAGCGTTAGGTTTCCTGCATATAATTCGTCATCATCATTTACAGAGTCAGGGGCCTACATGTGCTTGACCTCACACGGTTAATACAGACACGGATTTTCATTCTTTTAGGATACCATCATAACCTCCCCAGAAAATCTAACTTTGCTACATAAATTGGTAGGCTTGTCCGGGCATTTGAATTTCTCCTAGTACTACATATATTGGGGTCTGGGTCTTAGCATAAACAACATTCTATTTTCCCAGGGAATCCCCATAAATATTATTGCCCAAGATTTGGGAAGTGAAGAAAGTGTCAGAACCCAGAATTAATTAATTAAATTGGTACTTAGTTAGAAAGTTAGTTAGAACATTTTGTATTTATTAGAATGGCAGATCTGGCCAAGTTTCGCTCTGCGGCTGTGCTGACTGCAAAAGAAATGAATATGGAGGGTCAGGCTTTGATCCAATATGTAACTTCAGAATGCGACAAGTATATTGAAAGGGAAGATAGGAAGTTAGCAGAAGAAAGAAAATTACAGTTACAAATTGAGGCTGACAAAGAACTTAAGAGGCTGCAGATTGAGGCTGACAAAGAGGCTAGGGCATTGGAGGCGGATATGGAGGCGGAGATTAAAAGGCTCCAGTTAGAAGAAAAAAAGGCTGAAAGAGAAGCAGAGGACAGAAGACATGCTACAGAAAGAGAAGAAAGAAGACAAGCTACAGAAAGAGAAGCAGAGGAAAGAAGACAAGCTACAGAAAGAGAAGCAGAGGAAAGAAGACAAGCTACAGAAAGAGAAGAAAAAAAAGGCTGAAAGGGAAGCAGAAAAGGAGGAGAAGAGATTACAAAGGGAGCACGAGCTACGACTAAGGGAGTTGGAATTTCAAGGCCATGCTCCTGAAAATGGTGCCAGCCCCTTTGCCTCAGATGCCACTGCTAGTCAGGGAGCCTCAACCTCAGCTATGGGTTTTCATGTAGACCATTTTGTTGAGAAAGACGATGACATAGAAGGGTATTTAAGTAGGTTTGAACTTCTAGCCACTACTTATGGGTTAGAAAGAGAAAGTTGTCTCAGGGGCTTCGGGGAACAGCTTATGAAGTGTTTTCCAAAATGAGCACGGATGACCGAGACAACTATGACATGTTAAAGCAGGCTCTCCTGTTAAGATACGAAAAGAACGAAGAGTTTTATAGAAAGAAATTTAGGAATGCCAGGCTACTGTCGGGTGAGACCTATCACCAGTTCTCCGCCCGCTTAGAAACGTATATGGAGAAATGGGCTTCTTTGGGGAAAACCCAAGATCTCAAAGAGATGATACTCATAGAACAGATGAGAGAGTCCATGGCTCCAGACATGAGAAAGTTTCTCAAGGAACAGGGCGCGGAGAGGCTGGGGGAGATAATTAATGTCGCTGAAAGGTATAAGGCAGCCCAGGCAGAGGTATCTGGTACCAAGAAGAAACCAGTAGATCAGTATAAGGCTCCTCAAAACCATAATAAATTTGATAACAGAGGTAAGCAGAACTTTGATAGGCCTCGAAATGATTTTAAAAATAAAACCTCACATTTCAATGACAGAAAGAATGATGAAAGAAAACATTTTCATAAAGGTAGATTGTTTTGTAGACATTGTAAGATGGACAACCATAACACTGACAGTTGTAGAAGGAAACCTCCTAATTTCGCTGCAATGAAAACGGGGAGAAAGGGAGTAAAGGTCAACTCTACTGAACAGCAGGAACCTTACCACCCCCCAGTGTGTGAAGAGGTGATATGTAATGGAGTCACCATAAGGTGTTTGTATGATACTGGATTGGATTTTGATTCAGTTGTGAGTTCTCACCTGGTGCAGGCAGATCAATACACCACAAAAACAGTGGAGATCCATCTGCAACCAAGGAAGTAGCGACCATGACACTTCCCATCGCCAGGATTAATGTGAAGACGCGATATGTGGAAGGAGTAATCAGGGCAGCAGTGTTAAATGAACCAATCTACCCTCTGATATTGGATATTGGAGTGTAGATATGTCTTCTTGGGGAATCCCAAGAGACCTGTGATCATGGCAACAGTCCAGACCCGATCACAATCCAGAAAGGAAGAAGATGAACCTATAAATACTCATCCAGAGGAGATGAGGAAGGCACAGGCTCAAGATAGGTCACTGAAGCAGTGCTTTAAAACATTGCGTAACTACCATACACCTCCTACAAAAGGAGAATTTTATATGAAAAACAAATTGTTATATAGGAAGGCCGGAACTGGTTCAACTGGTCACGGACCACTGGTGCTTCCTAAGATGTATAGGGCAGACGTGATAAGGAAATTACATGTTGGAAAAGATGGGGACCACGAGAAAGTAGGTATCATCTGCCAAAAAGTTGCTCAAAAATATTATTGGCCAGATGTAATGGTCATAGTTGAGAATTTTGTAGAAGCATGTGGCGTATTTCACGAGGGAACACTCACAAGTGGGAAAAATGTGCAGGACCTAGACATGCCACGGGGCAAACTTAGGCCTGGAAATAAAAATAATTGTAATAAAGTAGACAACGTGGAATGGGAGCCCCCTTTTCACACACAGTCTTCACTTGAATGTATTAGAATGGCCACTATGCGACGAGTACAAAGAGTAGTTTTACCCCAGACTAAGCTGACAATCCCTCGGTCAGAATTATATAAACTGGAGAAAACTAAAAGAGAGAGAAGATCTCTCACGAGGAATTTAAAGTGGGGAGAAAACCCCAAGAAACGAATTGGTAGTGGTAGATTCTTATGTGACGATAAAAGGAAGAAACGTCCTCACTACAATGCTTCTAATGGCATGAAAAATATGTCGGAAAAATTAACCGTCCATATGTAAATTGTTAAGGACGTGGACAGATGAGAAGGCAGAGGAGACTGTTACCTCATCATACCAATATGTGAACGAACTGACCACTCGTTTAAAAACTAGTTGGAAACTGGCAAATGATAATTTGAGACAAGCCAGGAAAAAGCATGCTGCTTATTTTAATAAAAAAGCGAAGGATAGAGAGCTTGCTGTAGGGGAGAAGGTGCTTCTTCTATTACCTGGCAGCAGCAATAAACTTCAGATCGGGTAGCGAGGGCCATATACAGTTTTGGAAAAGGTATCCAGAACAAATTACAAGATACACAAAAAGGGAAAGGAAAAAGTCTATCATGTGAACCTTTTGAAGAAGTATCTGGACAGACAAATCCAGGAAGGAACACATCTAATGGCCTTGTCTATCGCAACCGAAATGAAGAGCGACCCTCTCACCTCATTCGAATATCCACTGAAAACCAGTGAAACGTTTGCCCAGGTGAAAATCAGTAATCACCTGACAAAAGGACAGAGGGAGAAGGTTCAACAGGTCCTTGAGAAACATACAGATGTGTTAACGGATAAACTGCGGCACACAAATTTGTTGGAATATGATATGAAACTACTAGACCCAGCACCTACTTGTATGAGGCCCTATTCTATTCCTTTCGCTAAGGAAAAAGCTTTGAAAGAGGAGATTGATTATTTGTTACAAGAAGGGATTATTTCTCACAGTGCGTCTCCTTATAGTTCCTGTGTGGTTTTGTTGCAGAAACCATCGGGAGAACATAGACTGTGCATCGATTACAGGAAACTGAATGCTGTCACAGAAGGTCAGGTGGATCCATTACCTGATACTACTCAACTATTTGCCAGGCTGAACAAGGCAAAATATTTTTCTAAGGTGGATCTTAGCAAAGGCTATTACCAAATTCCAGTACAGCCTGAGGTTCGACCTTCTTTAGCATTTAGCACCTCGGAAGGTCATTATGAGTTCAACATGTTACCGTTTGGGTTGAAAAATGCCCCGAGTATGTTTTCAAGGATGATGCGAAAATTATTGGATCCCCTGAAAAATCCCTGTATTTCGAATTTTATGGACGATATCCTCATTGCTACGGAAACATTTGAGGAACACGTTACCTCTGTGAATATGCTGTTTGATAGACTCAGAGAGGCTAACTTAACCGCTAGACCAACAAAATGTTGTATTGGTTGCAAAGAGTTGGAATTCTTGGTTCATACTGTACATCAGGGTAGCATGACCCCTGATCCCAAGAATCTGGAAAAACTGAAAAGAGCACCTAGACCACAAACAAAGAAAGACGTGCGATCTTTCGTGTCGTTGTGTGGTTTCTACCAAAAATACATTAAAAATGTTAACTCTATATGTGCTCCTCTGACGGATTTAACTCGCAAAGGTCAACCTGATACTATAATTTGGTCCGCACAGTGTGAATTAGCTTACCAGGAGTTGAAAGAAAAACTCACAAGCCGGCCAGTATTGCAATTGCCTGACTTGAATCAAGAATTTATCGTGAGAAGTGACGCAAGCAATGTGGGCCTGGGCGCTACATTGTTGCAAAGGTCCTCCTCACAAGATGGGGAATTGAACCCAGTCGCTGATGCAAGCGCCCAATGGGCTGATCACCCGTTGGCTTGTCACATCGATTACGGAAACAACGGCAGATGGATCTATTTGTTGTTGCCCTAAAGACGCCGCTAGGCGTGATGGGAAACTACAACAGAGAAAATCAATCTGCTGTTGCCCTTAATACGCCACAAGGCGTGATGGCCTCTGACTGCTTGGTCGGTCTTTGGCTAAGGACGGAAGAAGAAGAAGAGAAGAAGCTTATGCAAGCCGCAAGTTGAACAAAGGCGGAAAAAAATTATTCAACAAGTGAAAAGGAATGTCTTGCTTTGATATGGGCGATAAAAAAATTCCAGATTTATTTATATGGCAGGTCATTTGTGGTCCAAACGGATCATTCACCTCTCGTGTTCTTGTCACAAACCAAGCATGAAAATTCCAGATTATTGAGATGGTCTTTATTATTGCAGCCATACTCATTTCTGATAGAATATATTCCCGGCCCTAAGAACGTGGGTGCAGACTTTTTGAGTAGACATCCTTATGATGAAGATCAGAAAAACGCGTAAGACTTCATTGAGCTAAGTTATCTCGCAGATTATAACCTGCAAATTAATGCATATTTTAAGACGGGAGGTGTGTAGTAAAATCTGCGAGAATAATCGCTCATTTCAGTAAGATTTTAGTCATAAAATAATAATTTAAAAAAAACCCGCCCGATTGTGTCTGACGGTGATGGTCTCACACGCCAGCATCGCTGCTTTTTGGGCAGTGCTAAAGCTTATAAACATAAATAACACATAAGGAAGGGAAACCCGAGGCCTGTAAACAGTAAATTAATATTAGACAAACATAAAGGTATGTTTTCAGGCACTCGTAAGAAATAAAGAAGTAGAACACTTGGACAACAGAAAAACAACAGACGTGAGTGGCTTACCCAGGGTTCGAACCCCGTACCTTCCGTATGACAACTCCGCCTAGCTATCAAGCGAATCACACTGACCCCACGGCCAGCTAGGCATCCCCAAAAAAGGATGCTTTGCTGACTATATATCAGTACGAAACACACAAGATAACACCGGAAGTATACAGTGGGCAACTCAGCCCTTAAATGACGCAATCACTTCTGTTGTTCTCCTATTAACAGTATGTGTCAGTCCAAACAAGACAAAGACCTTGATACTGGGTCCAGTAAATAGTAGAAGACTTAAGGACATTAGTATAGAACAGAGGGTAGGTTTCTGGTATTGTATAAACATAAATAACACATAAGGAAGGGAAACCCGAGGCCTGTAAACAGTAAATTAATACCTTTATGTTTGTCTGTTGTTTTTCTGTTGTCCAAGTGTTCTACTTCTTTATTTCTTACGAGTGCCTGAAAACATACCTTTATGTTTGTCTAATATTAATTTGCTAAAGCTTATAGAACGATCCCAAGGTAAAAATCGAACACACGTTTTAGTTTCGGTTTCGAAAAGGTACTACTAATATTTAACATTTTGCCAGATCTGCTGCATACACACTGCAGCCAAGACTTATAATTAACGCTTTTGCGGAAGTGTGCCGCCAAACTACTGTCTGAATTAACGTAGTATTTTGACTTTAATGCTGGTAATCAGTAGTAATCCTTACAAATTTGGTAGTGTAACACGAGAAAATACAAATTATTAACGCCAATACTTAACCCGCCGCGACAAACCCCGCTTCGCTTGACACGTTGTGCCTTGCCTATATACACGTTGTGGCAAAGCCAACACAGGCAAACACGCAGACAATTTTATTGCCTCCTCGCGGTAGTATTACTGACGTTACAAAACAAGTTAGTTATTTGAAAATACATGCTAGCTAGAGATGAAAAGAAGGGGGGGAGGGGGGGGGGGGGGAATGGCCGTCTTGTGTAAAATTTTTATTTGACGATGACAGTGACAAAATTGAAAATCTAAACCAATATGAAACTGACCATAAAAATTATAGTGTAGTATAGCTTAGAGTCCACTGAGCAAGAATGTGTTTTAAATAATATGATAGTCCAAGTATTAGCCAAGTTATTGAGGAAATACTAAATGTCTACGGACGCGCGACCAGACAGACTGTTGTTCCTGCTTGTTTTTTTATAACGTTAGTGGGGACGGAAACTTAGAAAAGAGGCATTGAGGTACATTCAAATTCGCTTGAGGAACAAAAGTATAGGAGGGAAAGGGGAGCGGTAGGAAAATTGTTACCAAAAACGAAACATCTTTTTGTATTGGGCATAACTAAAGCAGGCTGGCCAATTGACTACCAGACGCAGAGTTTTATTTGGAATTATTTTGTTTTTAAAAAACTGCATTTGAATTCTGGTAGTCGCAAGCTTTCGATTGGCCAGTGCTAATAAATATTAGCAAAAGGCTTTCACTATTCATTGCCAGTTGAACAAAACTTTTCATTCAAATACGCTGAGATCAGCTGTGTTAATTGTAAAACTAAATAAAGAAGTATTCACAGTCTGGACAGTGCAGAAGAAACTGAGGACATTTTTCTGCAAGTCAGCGTCATTTGTTTATATTTCTAGAAATTTGTGGTAAGGATGCTTTATGAATTACTATGTTTATTCCAACTGCCAAAGTTAGATACTGCTATTGGGAAAAAGTGAAGGACATGCCGTGAGCAGACATTGTTGAGTCCTCACATTGAAATGTATCTAACTGGTGTATGTTGTCATGATTTTGTTTGAATATTATTGCATTAGAATATTATTAAGCCTCTGTGTTCTATGAACACTGTTAAACATGCCTGAAGCAATTATATTTAAAAAAGAAAAGAAGAGAAAAATAATACCAAAGGAAATGTGGTTACTTCGCATTATTTTATTGAGGAAAACTATGTAAACGTACAGTGGCGAATATGCCATAGGGACCTGAGGTGTGGTCACAGCAAGGTGGAAGTCATTTAAAATTAGGGGCGAGTGCACCTGTAATGCACGCGAGGCTGACCCCATTCCTCCGTAGGAAAATAATAAATATAATAAGTGATCAGATATAAAAGGCCAGGGTGTCCTTTTGTTGCAGAGGTTTTATTTCCTGTTGCCAGCTGGTAACAGGAAACCTGCTGAGTCAAAATAACGCCATCAAGTCTCCGACCATTCGTTTATGCTGTCAAAAGATAACGGAAGGAGCTTGGGCACGTTTGAAAGATCGAGATTTTCTGCAACTACACAATGTATTATCATTCTACAAGGAATCCCTGGTGATGTGTTAAGCATCTGGGTATATCTGACACTTTCGTGTAAAAAACACTGGTATTTCAAATCATACTCAGGAAGTTTATGGGGTGTGATGACATTACAGCCCCTCATACACAGTGACTCTCCCTCTTAGATGAATAAAGTGTAAGCTGTGAACATCCCAACAGGAAAGATATATATATATATATTGACCTTTTAGTTAGTGGACAAAGAGTCCAGATATTTGAGTTGATCTTTTCTGTAAACTATCTTGTCCTCATTTTCAAAGACCTGTCCAAAAGATATGGCTGGACAGGCATATTAAATTGTAAAGAAAAAAACCTTCATTTTAAAGAAAAATTTAACCACTGGTTTTATTCACTTTCTTACAGAAAATTAAAGTGTTTTTGTGTTGTGTACCATCATTTCATTTCTCCCCTAGACACTAGGTACACCATTGTAAAGTGCAATCTTTACTATCTTGCAATATAATACATTTATATACTTATTATGTTCGCAAATATTTTGTAAACAAAGCATTTTCTTTTTAATTGCTTAAGGAGAAGTCATTTTTGAGTTACTTCCCTTGAAATGAGTTCCGTCATCTTCGATCGGACTCCGCGGACGAATTTAGGCCTACTGCGATTTATTCTTTGGCTGGGTAGGAATAGATTGTTCTTGCTTCAGTATATCTATGGCCTGAATTTATACGTAGTGTTTGTATGAGTAGGACGAGTCTGTCTTATATATGGATATCTTTACATTTCTAAGTCGAACTATGTTGGTTGTCGCTAGAAAAGGTCAAAGGCTATGCAGCGGAAGTATCGCTAGCAAGGTGTGTGATTCATGGCTGTCATCCTGTCGGGATGTCGAATTTTGTTGTAGCCGGCCTATCGCCGAAAAAGTGATCTATAAGTAGATGGGGAAAAGTGATAGTCATTTAGACATGTTGTATGTACTTTACCCCAGTGTTTATTCTCTTTTGCCAAGGAATGGCAAAGTTATATTTCGCATAGAAAGGTAAAACCACAATTTATTATGAACTTGGGCTTCGCCATCGTTGTCGATAAGCAGATGCACAGTGGTACTTTTGAAAAGAATATTTATTCAAAGGAAGATGACATTCCTATGTATCAGCACTAGATTATATGATATTATTCAATTACCTCTATGATAGAAGCTATGAAGAAATGAGGACATTTAACGAATGACCAATTTTGGTCTGTATCCAATAGTGAGTGAAGCTCACGAGAGAAGCACAGCCATGTTGAAATCCATATACTTTGTATTTATCGAGTGAGAAAAAAGGGATGCCTGTACTATCGCTCGATGAACCAAGAGATCACTGCTACATGTGAGAACCCATGTCTGGGATTCCTATATCTTTATGGAAAAATATATATATTGAACTTTACGTGAAGGGATATTCGCTAGACGAGATTAGGTCTAGGAGCCTTCCTATATATTGGTTATGGTCTGACGTGCCCAGTCAGTAAAGCCAGATGATTTACATGATGGAACTCTGAATGCTTATTTACGAATGCTCCATTATGATATTTGCCAAGCATGAATGCTAACTTAAGATGATATTCCTGTGATCAACATTATGCTGTCTATGTCGACATTTGTTCCTGTAACCATACACGTACTGTCCAAGTGTGCGTCTCATTAAATGTTATAAAAAGACCACCGTAGTTCCAGTACTTCTTGAATTCGAACAGTGTGAGTATGAGTGATGTACTACCAACTTGTCAACTCTATCGAATCATTCTACCATTCGCGTTCTGACATTCATATACACACTCATTGTCTACACTCACATTCTTGTCGGAGCCTCATCACGTTCCAGGACAAGATGACCTGTATGACCAAAACTGTGCTGGGTTTAATGAGTTGACAATCGTTACACTTTACTACACCAGTCCCAACATCTACATTTATCAACTGGTGGACATTCACGTCATTTAACAAATAAAGCGTGATTCAACAACTAGTAGCCAGTATGAGTTAACAACTACAGAGTTTAACAACCATACACCAGACACTAGAGCCAAAATAGTGACCGTGTGAGATCTAGGGAGGTAGCGTTAGGTTCCCTGCACATAATTCATCATCATCATTTACAGAATCAGGGGCCTACATGTGCTTGACCTCACACGGTTAATACAGAAACGGATTTTCATTCTTTTAGGATACCATCATAACCTCCCCAGCAAATCTAACTTTGCTACAACCGTACTGTAACAGTTGTAAGATATGTTAACACTACAATTGAGACTGATTTTCCATCTGACTCTGCAGATCTGCTTCCTCCTATAGCCAGTTGATCTGAAGCACAGACGTTTGTGTTTCAATTCAACTGGCTGTAAGAGAAAGCATGTTTCCTTTTTAAGAGAATACACAAGGCAACATGAAGAACTTGAAGAAACACCACTACAAAATGTAGAATCGTACACATATCATGGCAGTAATATAGATAACGTTGGAGGGACAGACAATAATATCAAAATAATAATACAAAAAGCAAGAGGAGCTTTCATTGCATTGGGAAATATTTTGAGAGCAAGAGAAATCGGATCCAACACAAAAATAAGAATCTTCAATTCAAATGTCAAGTCAGTATTATTATATGGCTCTGAAACATGGAGAAAAGCTAAGACAACAACCCACAAGCTACAGACTTTCATAAATGGGTGTTTGCATAGAAAAGAAGGATTAAAATGGTATTACAAGGTTACCAGTGTCGAACTGATGGCATGAACTAGACATGAACCAGATAAGTGCTAGTGGATCAAGAGATGAGAAAATGACGATGGCGATGGATAGGACACACATTGAGGAAACCTGTTACCGATAGCATTTTTAAGGCAGTCTTTGTTCTAGAAACCCCAAGGCAAGAGAGGCAGAAGTAGACCAAGAAGCACATGGAGAAGAGAGCTAAAAACAGAAGTGAATATGATGAGGAGAACGTGGAAAGAACTTGAGATTAGGGCACGTTACAGGAGGACTTGGCATGTGTTTGTTAAAGGTATATGCTCCTTTGGGAGTGGAGGGTTATGAATAAATGCATGAAAGATATCATGGATAAAAACAGGAAAACAGAGAAGATAAATATGAAAGACATTTTAAAAGACAACTTTAAACAGGCCATCTCACAAGAAAAAAACAAAATGATTCAACATCCACTTTCCTTGGATGTAGAGTCAAGTGTAGATGTGAAGAAATATCAAGGTAGAGCTCACGTTTCACGTAACATGGTAGACACAAGTAGTACATGCCATCTACTGAACATATTTAGTGAATCAGGTGAAGGTTCTTTAAGCTTACAGTAAATTGTATAGCACGATTCATTGAAAAATATATTTTAGATTACTTAATTTATTGTCTCACCTTTTGAAATTTTGTATTCTGTACATAATATTTTTTGTAATTATTACAGAAAGAAACCGACAAATTATCGATGACACTATCTGCAGGCAATGTTACAAATCGTAATTTGAAAGGTTACTTAAGAGAACGGGAGAAGTCGTGCCATATATGGAAGACGAGGTCACGTGATTAAATTTTGAAATGATGTTATAAAATACGCAGGAGGAAATTGTTGCGATAAACCCCATCATAAAACGCATGATTTAAAACAATTGGCTGGGTAATTCTAGATGTAATAAAAACCACTTATGACTGAAGCCTGGTCAGATTGTAACAACCACCTGCGTGGGACGAAAGTTGCAATATAATCTGACACTTTCTCCGGTTTAGGGCACTATAATTCACCTCGTCAAGAAGACAACAGCTAGCCAGAGTAAGGAAAAGGATCAGAATTCCATTTATTCTACCGGACCTTGTTTGAGCATCTTATGGACTTATATCCCAGGAAAACTCTACCTACATTAACACGGAAAGCCGGAAATCTTAGGAATCTGAAATACAAAGTCAGAGTGGAAGCCTAGTGGAAAGTAATAACCTAAACCGCGTGTAAGAGGCGTCTTAAACTAGCTGCTTTAATTATTGCTCTGAACCAGAAACAGAATTCCTA
This sequence comes from Oreohelix idahoensis, assembly GCA_024509875.1. NCBI lineage: Eukaryota > Metazoa > Mollusca > Gastropoda > Stylommatophora > Oreohelicidae > Oreohelix > Oreohelix idahoensis. Next base: position 20,174 of record JAMPIV010009171.1, on the reverse strand, counting down.
AAGAGGTTTTATGGTGAGTTGTGCATTTTAAAATTCTATATTTTGCATTTATTAACATGTGAAAATTGCTAATGGATGTCCAGGTCCTCTGAGGCTGGCAACTTCAGTATATAGAATGATGGGTTCATGAACTACCACTACAAGAGCTGGTGACTGCTTTATGCGGGTTTCTCATAGAGAACCAAAAGCAGAGGTAGTCCCAAGATCCATATGGAGCAGAGAGTGGATGATGATAGAACTGATTGTTGGAAAATACTACTATAACATTGTGGTGGATTTTAGATGTTAATATGTGTACAAAGTTGAATTTTTATGCAGATGTGAAGGGGTCCAACTGTCGAAGTGCCCCTCGGGATTGTTTGTTAGGATTGTTTGTACGTTTTCCGCCGTCGAATGCTTATGCAAATCTACATCGATAACGTTACAGTAGTGCTATCATGGGGTTGTGGTCAATAATTAATAAAATCAAGCCACACTTTGTGTCCTCAGTTCATCCTTTCCTCTTCTTTTTGTTTTTATTTACTTTCCTGTGGGGGGGGGGGTTGTGTGTTTTTGTTATTTTCCTTTACTATCTGGTAGGGGGTTTCGGTTTGGTATTATATTTTATATTACATAGATTATTAAGTGTTTTATGGTAAATTACAAATAAAGTTTCAGTTGGGAAAAAAAAAAAGCTAGAAATCTGGTTTATACCGCTTCTTAGCTTATGTTTCCCCTACACTACTCCCCCTCATATGCCTTACAAAAAAAATCAAAAAAAAAAAAAAGCCGTTTCTTCTTTTTTTGTTTACCTCTGTTGATTCTCTTCACATTGTCTCCGAAATTCACATAGATTTAAAGATACTTATATAGGATGTATTTTATTATACGTATGTTTGTATTAGGTATAGTATTGTTTGTGGGATAAAATATATAATTACTTCGCGATTTTTCGATATAATTAAATCTTTAAATCTATATTAGTTTCAAGTTCTTTTCTACCAACACCCTTCTCGCTGAATTGTTAAATATAGCCATTTCAACAAAATCTAACCAAGTGCCACTTGAAGTAACAGGTTGTAGATCATTAGTTAAGATCGCAACAGAAAACATGATACACAACTAGTTGTGTACCTACTAGAATTAGTTATGAGCGTTAAAAAAAAAATCTTGCTTCTTTCTATTTAATAATTGCATGTAGACAAACAGCATCTACGGGTACACCGTACCCCATTTGTTTTTTGTTGTAGTGTACTATTTTATTTACCGTACCTTATTACACAGTATCTCCTACTTTATATACCACCCCTCGCCCTTTAAGGGGGGGGGGGGGGGTTGGTAGGGGGGTGGTTGTGTTTCTGACCTCCTAGAATTGGGTGGGGTATTTAGCCCCCTCCTGTCCTCCGTCCTCCCTCACTCTGTTGTCACTACTCTCTTATTATATAACCACAAAATACATCGTATTATTTTTGCTTTAAGGTGGGGTTCTTTTACCTTGTTTAACACCCTTATTTCCTTATCTCCACTTTCCAATTTTTTTTTTTTTTTTTTTTTTTTTTTTTTTTTTTTTTTTTTTTTTCTTTTTTTTTTTTTTTCCCGTTTTTTTTTTTTTTTTTTTTTTTTTTTTTTTTTTTTTTTTTTTTTTTTTTTTTTTTTTTTTTTTTTTTTTTTTTTGTTTTTTTTTTTTGTTTTTATTTTTTTTTTTTTTTTTTTTTTTTTTTTGCCATAATATTTTTTTTTTTTTTTAAATCATACACACAATATACAACACTGACTCAATCAACTACTAATTCTACCATCACTCCACCCCCACCTCAAACCCCCTAATCATCTATACTCTCCAAAACAAATTCTCACCCCCCCCCAACCTTAACTCTACTCCATCATCCAACAACACCACAATAACTCCATACATTCAATTCCATCCACCCCCCCGACTCCCCCCTCCTCTCCTACCCCCTCCCCCCTCCCCCCCCCCCCCACACCCACAACCCCCCTATACTAAGTTTCCACAACCTTCCACCTAAACTCCCCTCACACACACCCACCCAAATAACAATAATACAGTAATACCATATATTCCTATATTAATTATCTAAACACTCACAAAAACCTCATAGATCCAATAAACCCTCCCCCCCCCAAAATAATAAAACCCACTCCGTCTACATACACCATTTTATTTCATTTTAGTTCTTATATCTCACTTCAAGGGGGGGGGGGGGGGGGGGGGGGGGGGGGAGGGGGGGGGGGGGGGGGGGGGGGGGGGGGGGGGGGGGGGGGGGGGGGGGGGGGGGGGGGGGGAAATTTTCCCACCACAACACTCCCACCCCACACACTCACACACCCACTACCCCATACAAGATACCCTCATACATCACTTCCACCCTAAACAGGGGGGGGGGGGGGGGGGTTATTTTTCTCATCACTTAAACAAAAAAAAATACCCCCCACCAAACCATACTCCCCATTTCTACAATAATCCAACATCTACACATTATCTAACCCAAACTAAATTCCCCCCCCACCCCACCCCACCCGCCTACCCCTCTTGAATCACCATACATAACCACAACATAAAAAAAAAAAAAAAGAAAAAAAAAAAAAAAAAAAAAAATTAAATCGAATTAAATCTCAAATAAAATAAAAAATAAAAAAAAAAAAAAAAAAAAAAATAAAAAAAATAAAAAACAAATAAAAAAAAAAAATACCCCTCCAACTTTTTTCTTTTAAATATTAAAAATGGGTAAAAAAAAAAATAAAAAAAAAAAAAAAAAAAATAAAAAAAAAAACTAATCTAAAAAACAAACAAACCCAAAATAAAAAATAAAAAAAATCCCACCAACATTAACTCCCCCCCACCCCACATCAACACACCACCACAAAAAACAACCACATCTAATATTATCTATATATATTAATAAAAAAATAAAAAAAAAAAAAACAAAATGTTAATAAATAAAAATTAAAACTTAAAAAAAAATAAAGTAAAAAATAAAAACCCTAACCAGAAAAAAAAAAATAAAAAAAATAAACCAAAAAAAAATAAAAAAATCAAAAAAAAAAAAAAAACCCAAATAACAAAAAAAACAAATAAACACTATAATAAAAAAAAAAAAACAATAAAAAAATACAACTAAACCCCCACCAAAAAATAACTAAAAAACAAAAACCATTCATCGATAAAAAATTAAAAAAACAGAAATTCCAATCAAAAAAAAAAAAATCCCTGATAACCTTAACAAAATTAAAAAAAAAATTCCCAAAACACAATAAAAAAAAACAAAAAAAAACAAAAAAAACAAAACTCATTCAAACTCAAAAAAAACCAAAAAAAAAAAACCAACCCCCTAAATTACTTCCTCACCAACACTAACCTTACAAACCCAAACAATTAAACACCCCTAAATTAATTATCCCACCAAACCCACCCCCTCCTTAACCCCCCAAAACCAGGGGCTAACAAAACAACAACCCCTTCAAAAAAAAAAAAATAAAAAAAAACAAACACAAATAGAAAAAACCAAAAACAAAAAAAAATAAATTTTAAAAACCTTATATGGTCCTATTAACCCTGCCCCCAAAACCCCCCCCCATCAAACCGTATTACAATTTTATTTTATTCTTTTATTTTTTAAAATTATCCCCTGGTTTAAAAAAAACCAGGGAAAAATTATTTTTTCACCCACACTACAAACCCTCAAACCACAAAAACACCCCCCCAAAAACACCCAAAAAACACCACCACAAAATAAAAACAACCCCCAGAAAATATTTTTGCCCCAAACCGCCAACCCAATAAATAATTCATCCAACTAAAAACAACTCATCCCACATCCACTACCCCCCCCCCCCCACCCCCCCCCAATCAACCCCCCCCCCCCCCCCTCCCCCAAACCCCCCCCAACCACCCCCCCCCACCCCCCCCCCCCCACCCCCCCCCCCACAACCACCCCCCCCCACCCCCCCACCCCCCCCCCCCCCCCCCCCCCCACCCCCCTCCCACCCCCAACCCCCCCAACCCCCCCCCACCCCCCCCAACCTCCCCCCCCCCTTCCCCCCTCCCCACCCCCCCCCCCACCCCAACCCCCCCCCCACTCCCCCCCTCCCCCCCCCCCCCGCCCCCCCCCCCTCCTCCCACCCCCCCCCCCCCCACCACCCCCCCCCCCCCCCCCCCCCCCCCCCCCCCCCCCCCCCCCCCCCCCCCCCCCCCCACCCCCCCCCACCCCCCCCCCCCCCCCCCCCCCCCCACACCATCCCCGCCCCCCCCCCCCCCCCCCCCCCCCCCCACCACCCACCCCCCCCCACCCACCACAACCCCCCCCCACCCCCCACCCAACCCCCAAACCCCCCCAAAACCCCCCCCCCCAACCCCCCCCCCCATAACACATACCCCCACCAAAACCCCCCAAACCCCCCCCCAACACAAAACACAAACCCAACCCACCCCCCAAAACCCCCCCACCCCCACCCCCCCCCCACCCCCCCCCCAAACACCCCAAAACTTAACCCCCCCCCCCCCCCCCGCCCCACCCTCCGCCCCACCCACCCCCCCCCCCCCCCCTTCAACCAACAAACCCCCCCCCCAAACAAAAAAATCAAAACCCCCCCCCCCCCCCCCCAAACCCCCCCAACCCAACCCCACCCCCAAAAATAATAACAAAACCCCCAAAAACCCCCCCCCAACCCCCATTTAACCCCCCCACCACCCATCCCACAAACCCCCCAAAATACTAAAAAAAAAAAACCCAACCCCAAAAACCCCCCCCCCAAAACCCAAACCCCCCAACCCAAAAACCCCCCCCACCCACCCAGTACCCCCCCAAAACCCCAAAACCAACTTAAAATACCTCCCCCCCCCCACCCCCCCCAACTACCCCCCCCCCCAAACCCCAAATCAATAATCCCCAACCCCCCCCCCCCCAAACCCCCCCCCCCCCACCCCCCCCCCCCCCCCATTAAAAAAACTAAACCCCAACCCCCCCCCCCCCCCATCCCCCCCCCATAAATCCAAAAACCCCCAACCCACAAAAAAAAAAACCCCCCCCCCCCCCCCCCCCTACCCCAACCCCCCCATTAATTTAAAAAGTAAACCCATTAAAAACCCCCCCCCCCCCCAAACCCCCCCCCCCACCCCCCCCCCCCCCCCCCCCACCCAACCCCCCCCCCCCCCCCCCCCCCCCCCCCCCCCCCCCCCCCCCCCCCCCCCCCCCCCCCACCCACCACCCCCCCCCCCCCCCCCCCCAACCCACCCCCCCCCCCCCCCCCCCCGCCCACCACCCCCCCCAAAAAAACCACAGGTCCACCCCCCCCCCCCCCATCCCACACCCCCCAACCCCCCCAACAAAAAACCCACCAATCCCCATAACCAACCCCCCAAAACCCCCCCACCCCCCCCCCAACCCCCCCCCTATACCCAACAACACCCCCCCCCCCCCCCCCCCCAACCCACCAAAACCCCCCCCCCCCACAAAAACCAAAAACCCCCAAAACCAAAACACCCCCCAAAAACCCCAACCCCCACCCCAACCCCCCCCCCCCCAAAACCCCCCCAAAAACCCCCCCCCCATACCCCCCCCCCCCCCCCCCCCCCCAACCCCACCCCCAAAACCCCCCCCCCCCCCCCCCCCCCACACCCCACCCAACCCCAACCCCCACCAACAACCACACACACACCCCCCCCCCCACCCCCCCCCCCCCCCCCCAGCCCCCCCCCCCCCCCCCCCCTCCCCCCCCCAAAAAATAACCCCCCCCCCCCCCCCCCCCCCCCCCCCACCCACCACCCCCCCCACCCCCCAAAATCACCCCCCCCCCCCAACCCCCCCCCCCAAAACCCCCCAAACCCCCAAAACCCCCCCCCCCCCCCCCCCCCATACCCAAAAAAATAAATCCCAACCACCCCCCCCCCCCCCCCAAATAAACCACCCCCCCCACAACAAGCAAAACCCCCCTTAACCCCCCCCAAAATACCACCACCCCCCCAACAAAACCCCAAACCATAAAACCCCCAAAAACACCCCACCCCCCCCCAACCATTTCCCCCCTCAAAAACAACTTTCATAACATTATAAACTACCCACCCCCCCCACCCCCCCCCCCTACCAACCCCACCACCAAATAAACCCCACCCCCCAAATTGGTAAAACTTTAGCCAACCCCCCCTATTCAAAATTCCCACAACCCCAACACCCCCCCACTAAAACAAAAAACCCCCAACTACAAAATCCAAAATTACCTAAAAAAAATTCCAATAATAACCAACCATAGTAATTACATAACCCCCCCCATCCCCTCTAAAAAAACAACCCACCCCCCCAATATGAAAAAAAAACCCCCCCCACCCCCCACCAACACCCCCCCCCCCCAACCCCCCCCCAAAAACCCCAACCCCCCCCCCCCCCAAACCACAATAAAAAAAACAATAAAAATCTGTAATATTACCCAAAACCCCCCAAAACCAAAAACATAATTCTTGACCCCCCCAAAAACTATCCCCCAAATTAAAACCCATACCCCCCCCCCCCCAAAAAAATTCCCCCCCAACCCCCAAACCCCCCCCTTACCCCCCAAAACCCCCCCACCAATTTAACACCCCCCCCCACACCCAAAAATCAAACCCCAAAACCCCCCATGCCCCCCCCCCCCATAAAACTCAAAACAAAACCCCCCACAACAAAGGAAAAAATCCCCTAAATAAACCCCCCCCATTCTTTACCTCCAAAATTAACCACCATCAACCCCTACCACCCCACCCCAAAATCAACACAACTCAAATGTTCAAAAAAATTGGACAAAAACCAACCACCATTTGATCCCAAAAAACCCAAAAAAAAAAAAAAAAAAAAAAAAAAAATAAAAAAAAAAAAAAAAAAAAAAAAAAAAAAAAAAAAAAAAAACCCCCCAACCCCAACACAAAAAACAAAAAAAACCCCAACAAACACCAAAAATAACCCACACCCAAAAATTTGGGTAATAAAACCCATTTCCCCAAAAACCCCCCCCACCAAAACAATACAAAAAACCAAACCCAACTTTTTCATCAAAATTTCCCAAACATAAAACCCCAACCCCCCCCCCAACTTACCCCAAAGTAATAATAAAAAAACAAAAAACAAAAAAAAAAAAAAAATACACCCCCCCAAACAAAAAAACAAACCATTTCCAAAACCCCCCCAACCCTCATTTTAAAAACCCCAAAACACAAAACCCCCAAAAAAAAAAAAAAAACAAAAATAAAAAAACCCACCAACAAAAAAATCAACCAACCCCCCCAAAAACCCCACAATTTAAAAACCCACCCCCCCACCCCCAAAACCACCCCCCCCAACAAAAAAAAAAACCCCCCAACCAAACCCACACACATTCAAACAACCCAACCCCCCCCCCCCCCCCCCCCCCCCCCCCCCCCCCCCCCAAAAAAAAAACACAAACCCCCCCCCCCCACAAACACCAATCCCCCCCCCCCCCCCCCCCCCCCCCCCCCACCCCAACCCCCAACCCCCCCAACCACCCCCCCCCCCACCCAAAAACCCCCCCCCCCCCCCCCCCCCACAACCAAACACCCCCCCCCCCCCCCCCCCCCCCCACAACAACCCCCACCCCCCCCCCCCCTTGCCACAAAACCAACCCAAACCCCCCCTAAAAACAAAAGGGGGTTAAAACCCCCCCAACCAACCCCCCAACAAAAAACCCAACCCCCCCCCCCCCCCCCCCCCCCCCCCCACCAAACACACCCCCCCCCCCCCCCCACCCCCCAACCACAAAGTAAACCGAACCCAACCAAATCAAACCTTACAACAAACACACCATCTAGTTCGAGTTGCGATTGGTTCATTCTAACTCCCCCTGTAGATAAACAGGGAACAGGCAAAGACCCCAACCCCCTAACCCACCCCCCCCCCACCCCCCATGGAAAATAACTACCCCCCCATTTATACAAGTCAAATATAGCGACCAAAGACATACCCCCCCTACCCCACCCCAAACCCCCCCCCCCCCGCTATAAAAAATGTAATTGCGACTGAAAGGACTACCCTTAATATACACCACAAATCATAGATTCCCAGTGATCTCCCCCCCCGCCCCCAATTTACAGAACAATTCACCCCCCCTGGTCTATGGTTTGGGGCGGCAGAAAACCAGCCCCCAAAATCTCCGAAGCATGTTAGGGTGCCCCCAGCTAAACACCCCCCCCCCCTTTGGTGGTCAACTAGCCATAACATATGTTGGTAAGAACACCTTTGGTGTTCAGGAAATGGGTTGTATTAAAAATGACAATACCAACTCTCCTAATTTCCCCCCCCTCCCCCCATTTAATAACCCTTGGTGTTCCCCGGCCCCCCCCCCCCCCCAAACACCAAACACCCCAAGTAGTTGCCACCCCCCTTATTTATAGTCAATCTGAGATGTCCATGCTTAGTTCTCAAACCCCCCACCCCCCCCACCATTTGTGGTGGAAGATTCAAGGTTATTTAAGTTGAAAACATAATGTTTTGTAGAGATTTTGATTGTTATTTTTTTTTTAGTTTTGGGTTTGGTTGGGCAGTATAAGTTTTCCCCCCCCAAATACTTCTAAAGGGTGTTGGGTACTTTCATATTCCACAATACACAAAGGTTCAAAATTGGCTTTTTTTTTTAAGGTATTTAATGGTTTTTTAACCAACAAAACCCCCCCCCCCCCCACCCCCCCCCAACCTTCCCCCCCCCCCCCCCCCCCCTATTTAACCCCATCACCCCCCCCCCCCCCCCCCGCCCCCCCAGTTCCTTGACTTTTTCCCCCCCCCCCCTGGGGATTTAATAGTTTGGGGGGTTGGCCCCCCATTTGGGGTAAAACATTTCCGTTATCCTGGTTATGAATAAGAGTAAATGTTTAGTTAAACTTACCTAAAGGTCGACATCTAATGAAGTAAAATAGTAAACCCCCGTTAACCTAGTAAGTGTAGTAAATAAATTCCCCAAATATTTATTAATAAAAAGATTTAAAATTTAAGAATCTTTTTTTCCCTCTTATAAATACAGATGAATAAAATCCCCCCCCCCCCCCCCCCCCCCCCAAAAAATTTTCAGGCCGGGGATGTAAAAAAAAAAGACTTGGAAGAACCCCATTTTTTTAATGCAAAAATTTTTTATTTTTTTTTTTTTTTTTTATTTTAAGTGATGGGGTACCCTTTTTTTCACAAATATTTTTAGTTTTTTTTTTTTTTTTTTTTATTTTTCTTCCCCAGAATTTTTTATTTATTTTGGTAACTATGATTAAAGAACCCCCTTTATTTATTATTTTTAAACTGTTTCCCCAAATTCCCCCCACCCCCCCCCTAGACTTGTAAAATAGGGATACCCCTACCACCCTACCATTTTTCTTTTTTTTTTATACTTTTTTTTTTTTTTTTATTAAATGAACACTACCCACTTTTACATACGAACCCATTTTTTTTTTTGTTTTTTTTTATTTTTTTTTTTAATTTTTATAATTTGTTTTTTTTGCGTTTTTTTTTTTTTGTTTTTTTTTTTTTTTGTTATTTTTTTTTTTATTTTTTTTATTTTTTTTTTTTGGTTTTTTATTTTTTGTTTTGGGTTATTTTACGCTTTTTTTTTTTTTTTGGTTTTGGATTGCCCAATTTTTTATTTTTTTTTTTTTTTTTTTTTTTTTTTTTTTTACAAGAACCCCTCGTGACAATTTTTTTTTTTTAACCGTTTTTTTTTTTTTTTTGTTCTGTCGTTTTTTTTTTTTTTTTTTTTTTTTTTTTTTTTTTTAAAAAAAAAACTTTTTTTTTTTAATTATTTTTTTTTTTTTATTTTTTTTTTTTTTTTTCTTTTTTTTTTTTATAAAAAAAAAAAAAATTAAAAAAAAAAAAAATTTTTTTATAAAAAATTAAAAGAAAAAAAAAAAATAAAAAAAAAAATAAAAAAAAGGTGTAAACTTAAAGGAAAAAAAAAAAAAAAATAAAAAAAAAAAGAAAATTTTATAAAAAATTTTAGGAGGAATTTTTTTTTTAAAGATTTTGTCATAAAAACCAAATACAAGAATTGTGGATTGTTGTTTATATTTTTTTTGTTGAGTAAAAAAAAGCTAAATAACGTTAGGTAATACTTATTAATAGGGGGGCCCTTTTTACAAAAAAGTATTTTAAATGTAACCCTTTTGAAATAGGAATGTTTATTTGTGTTCCCAAAAAAAAATTGGTTACCCACCCTCAAAAATAAAAATAAAATATTGAAAATAATAATTTAAAAAACAAAGAATATAGGGGAACCGTGAAAAGTAAAGATGAAAAAGATTGAATATAAATAAAAATTTAACACCGATTAGAACAAATTGGGATGTTAAATGGAAAAATACCCCCACATTGTTTGTGGTTAAGGCCAATTTTTAGAAGTAACTGAGATATTTGTTAGGGTTTGGACTTTTATTTTGGTTTTTTGTTTTTTTGGGTTTGGGGTTGGGCAGTTTTGTTGTTGTTCTTGACAATTTTTTTTTTTTTGTGTCGTGCTATCGTCAATACGCCTCTTTCAAAGTACTTCTTTTGTATTATAGCTTTCAATACCTTGTCCCCCCCCGCGCCCCGCCAGCACAGTTTGGACCCCGCCCGTTCCTTTATGATTTTTTGGTTATTTCGTGCCAATCCTCACGGCCATCTTGACAATACCCCGTTTTCAGAACCGTACCTTCCAAATGAATAAAGGGATAGGATCAACAGTTGTCTAACTTGATTTTTTTTGGGGAAACGCTTGACTAGTTCTTATGATGTCAACACCTATTCACTGAGGGAATCGCTTTACCTGCTTGGGGATAAAGGGTTCCGCATTGGAGGACCATTTGTGAGAAAAGATTTTGAAGGGAGGAGAAAAGATAAAAGGGCGCCGAACGTGGGGGAAATCATTGAAAGCGGAGGCTGTTCAGTAAGATAAAACGTCCGGGGGGGGTATCGTAATACCCATCGTTTGAGGGTGAGGAGGAGGACACACACACAAAAAACAAACCAAAACAACAATCTTGGTCTTGTTTCTTTTTACGTCACGTTTACGGGGGAGGCACGCGGTCAAAGGGGGGAACCCGGGCTATCTTTAAAACCAGGTTTTTGTTAACAGGGGAACGCCAGAGAACGTTAAAACAACACATAGCGGGAAACGGGCGAAAACCGGGCACCTAGCCGAGCATTATTATTTGCTATAATTCTTAGAACACCAATCAATATCACAACTGTTACAAACCGCCACCTAAATAAACGGGAAAAACACCACAAACAGCAAACCGCGTCAGGTTGAAAAACAAAGAGACAAAACGAAATCAAATTCGGGAAACACTCAACGTCGACAAACCAGTGTCTTATCTTTTTCCTAACATATTTTTCTAGATATTCCCACTTTTACTGCGGGACCCTGGTGACAATATGATTTCTCAAAACCCATAAGAAAACGCCCAATAGGAACAAAACACAACAAACTAATAACAACATACATCTAACCAACAAAAACATAATAAAAGAGGACATACCAGCCACTTTTTGTACTCCTTGGCGCCTGGCATCCCAAACTATCTTAAAACTACCAAACAAAATTTTCAAAAACAATGTTAGGTTTGGGGTTTTACCAAAACTAGCATTCAACTAAAACATAAAAGCGGGGAAAAAAACTCATTCTAAAGCGGGGGGGGACTGAAAATTAAAAAACCGGATGCCTCACACACCATCCTTCCTCCTTTTCCCACCCCCCCAAAAAAAATTTAATTTAACAGGAAATAGTATGGACTCATGTCCGGGGGCAGAAAAAAAGACTGGGGTGCGGTCTTTAGATAAATATACATTTCAACTAAAATGTCCCACACTCACCAAAACAAAATAATAAGAAGCATAAAAACTCCATCACAAGAAATCACGACCCCTTTTTTGTGAAACCAATAAACCTTAAATAAAAATACCACAAGGGGATAATTTCCACGTGGATAACAGTCTCAGAAATGCTAAACAAAATAAAAAAATACCTTTTTTCAAAAAGGCAAAAATAAACGCGTGTGAGCCAATACTTCTTTTACACCACTGTTTATTTTTTTTATAACCAACTTTCAAAAAAATTCTTTAATTTTTTAGTTTTTAATTTGAGTTATTTTATATTGAATATAACTCAACATTTAAAGATAATTTATATGGTAATAGTTATACACAGTATTAGTTAAGTTTATTAAAGATTAGTTATATGGTGTGGGTAGGGGGGGGGGGTTTAGGGCTCTCTCCTTTCACTCATTAAAAAAACAAAGAAATACACATTCCTTAAATCTTTTCTTTATAGATTTTCTATAAAGCGAAACGAATTCATTCTATTCCTAATTCGGGGGGTGATGGGCGTTTTCATAGTCTATTCGGCGCTTATTATATTGCTCTCTGGATTTGGAATTTTGGGCAATAACAGGGTTTCTGTTTCTAAAAAATGGGGGGTTTTGGGCGGTTATGAATCAGATTGTATTAATTTGGTCTTTATCTTTGGGGGGGGTTTTGTTTCTTAATTATTTCTTTACTTTTATTCTTATGTTATTTCTACAGGGTAATATTTGGGGTATCGTAGTCGTTAACACTATTTTGTGACATTCCTTCCTGTCTTAATTTGGGGTGTTTAACCAATATGGGGGGGATTGATAAAACAGATAGGATCAGGTTAAATATAACACTTTGTTGGGTGGGTGGGTGATGGGGTTACTTACT
>JAMPIV010009170.1:132500-219354 GCA_024509875.1 Oreohelix idahoensis | reverse complement strand
CGTCAGTAAACTCACGACGTATAAATCAATGAGTCTTGAAACAGCCGTTGACGTTTTTCTTCATTATTTATTGTGGACGCCACAGTGACAAAATGGTTACGCAAATGTGTAGGCACATCAAACAGTCATTATCACAGCAACATTCAATACAGCAATAAACGGTAGACAGCATTACAATGATGAGTCAGATGCATGTTATATTTCAAAGTGCTGTAAATGTAGTCAGGTGAAAAACTCCATCCTTTTCTATAACAGCCAGGAGATAACCAGATGTATGAGATCAGTTCACTCTCCTTAGTTTGACTTCAGCAAGACAGACACGTCTGCCGAAGTATAAATAATGTCCTCAAAAATATCCTCTAGATAATAAAGGTTTTCCAAACCTAGTTCATTTAACAAAGTAGCAAGTAATGGTCCTTGGTACATGCATCAACCGATGCAGTACAATGCAGCGACATGTGAGCAGGGAAAGAACATCTCGTGACGACGACTTTCGGAGACAGGCTATGAATCGAAATCGCTCACGACCCAAAATCGATAGAGTTAATGAAAAAAGTCAATTTACCTTGCTTTCATGAAATACACAGAAATATCACGCCTCCCGACATGTGGGAAAACACTAGAGGTATTATCTCGACTAAACGAAATATCCATAAGAGGACTACACATCCCTGACAGAACAAAAATAGCGGAGATCCCCTCTTCAACGAGGCATCTCTTTCGCCATTCCAAATCGCTCACTTCCCACTAGTGGTGGGCGGAAACCGATCGACCAAACAACAAGACAAGTCATGCGCAGTCCAGCGCAAAAATGACCACAGCTCAAAAGTTAACTGCATTCGATACCAACGCGAGAAGACAAATGCTTACCGAGAAAAGTGACTATAAATTTCAAGCAGTTGTTGCCCTTGCGTTATAAAACAGATATTGAAATAAAACGATGTTGCGAGAATTTATCACGCAACATATCACCACCTCCTCCCGATAAAAAAAAAAAATGTGGAACATATTTTTTTTTCAATATCAAAGAGCAAGCGATAAGCGGCTCAAAACGCACGAATTATGCGCTGATAATTAACTAAATTGCCAAACAATAGGCTAATTATAGAGTGTCTGGTGAGGATATACCTCAACAGAAAAATAAATATGTCTCAAAAAATATTCACATCGGGGAGGTGTCACCAACACACATCACGTTAGCATGTAAACACAATATACGTATGCAAGTTACTATAATCATCATTAAACAGCATACTCTAATATTGTCTTTAAAAATGGATGTACAAATCTGATAGGAAAATTTAAATAGTACATTCTTTGACATGTAATGACATAAGTACATAGTAAAGTTAAACTACATGACGATCCAGGACATATGCTCTGGTATTCCGAGGGTAAGTACACAATCTAGAACTCGTAAAGTAAGTCCTCAGCTCAACAATGACATTCTGAGAAAGTACAAGCAATAAAATGCTAATTAATAACTAGTCACCAACACATTATCCGCACCACGGATAGCTCGTACCGTGAAGTGAAAAGGTTGAAGAGCTATAGCATATCGAGTGGATCTCGAACTCTTCAAATTCTTAGTCTGAATAGCTGTAAGAGCTTTCTGATCAGTCTCTAGAATTAAATGTGCGCCCAGGAGGAATCTTTGTAGCTTTAGAATTGACCAAACCATCGCTAACAACTCACGGTCTAAAACCGAGTATTTCCTCTCTGCCGCATTTAGTTTTCTAGAAATGTACATAACAGGATGCAGAGTATTTGCATATTCTTGCATCAGTGCTGCTCCAATCCCAGTGGATGAAGCATCACTCCGAAGAACAAAAGTCCTATCAAGAGTAGGTAATCTTAAGATGGGAGGAGAAGAAAATATATTCTTGATTTGGTCTAGTGAAGATTGGCATTCTTCAGACCAACGGACCAGATTAGGCGAACCTTTCTTCAACAATGTTGATAGAGGTGCCATGATCGAAGATAAATTTGGAATAAATCTCCCATAAAATTGAATTAAACCTAAGAGACTCCTAACTTGTTTCTTCGTTTTAGGAACAGAGATGTTCAGTATTTTGGAAGTATTGTGGTCTTCTGTCTTCAAGAGACCATGACCAACACGATGACCCAGGAAAGAGATTTCACCAAAACCAACAAAAGCTTTAGAAGGTTTTGCTGTCAAATTATTCTCACGTAGAGTGACAGTAAGTCATATAACCCTAAATAGTGATCTTCCCAGGTATCACTGAAGAGACAGATGTCATCTAAGTATGCGATGACATCCGAACGATGTGACAGAATTCGACGCATCATGCGAACGAAAGTGGCAGGGGCGTCATGAGACCAAAAGGCATAACATTCCATTGAAATAGACCCCTAGGTGTAGAAAAAGCAGTAAGAGGTTTGGCATGCTCTGCTAAAGGCACTTGCCAATAACCTTTAGACAAGTCAAGTTTAGTGAAGAATCTAGAATTAGAAAGTCTAATCAGTAGATCTTCTAACAAAGGCATCGGTTCAGCGTCGAACTTTGTGACCTGATTCAATTTGCGATAATCAACGCAAATTCGTATGTTCTTATCCTTCTTCCGGACAATAACCATGGAAGAAGAATATGGTGAAGTCGATGGTTCAATTATATTTAATTGAATCATTTCATCCAATTCCTGTTCCACTTGCGACTGAAAGTGTATAGGAATAGGATAAGGCCTAACCCTAATTGGATTATTGTCGGTAAGAATTATGTCATGTTCTATGACATCTGTGTGTCCAGGAATGTCAGTGAGAACATCCTGAAATGTTTGTAACATCGACGAGACTTGTCGATGTTCGTCACCAGAAAGATTAGGAGAAACAGAAACGTTTTTCCAAGATTCCGTGGAATGTAATGGAACCACTGGAAGGGGAAGGTTGACATCAGAGAAGGTAGCTTCCTCATCCTGAATGACAGACAGGGATGAATAATGACCGTGAGGTGCAGGAGCATCATCCGTTTCCTGGAAAATAGGCAGCAAATAGTCCGGACGTTCGTGAAATTCCGAAAGCATGTTTATGTGGAAAGTTTTATGCTTTCCATCAATATCGACCACATAGTCAACATCGGAAATCCGAGAGACTATTGCATACGGACCTTCCATGCAATAAGAAGTCTATTTTCCCTACTGGGGAGTAGGACGAATGCTTTGTCACCTGGACAAAGTTGTCGTAGACATCTATTCTTGTTAGCAAACTGCCTTGCCTTCTCTTTAGCAATTTCTGATGAAGCAGTTGCTAGCTTACATGCCTCAATGATCTTTTGTCTAAGAGCAATGACATACTCATATAAGGATTGAGTTTCATCGCTAATATCATCGGCAGTGATGAGATCGTGTAATAAAGACATAGGGCCGCGTGGACGCGCGCCAAAGACAAGTTCGAAGGGAGAAAATCCTGTGTGTTCATTAGGAACTTCTCTATAGGCAAAGAGAGCCGCGGGTAAAACCCTGTCCCAATCTTGAGGATGATCTTCATTTATCTTACCAAGCAAAGTCTTGAGCGTTCTATTCAGACGCTCAACTAACCCATTAGACATAGGATGGTAGATACTACTGAGAGATCGTTCAATATGTAAGGTAGACATTACCTGTGACATAGTGTCAGATATGAGTTGAGTGCCATGGTCTGACAATATTTCTCTGGGGAACCCCAAGCGAGAAAATATCAACCAAAGAGCATCTGCGATATCTGTAGTAGATATGCTCTTAAGAGGAATAGCCTCTGGCCAACGTGTGCACATATCGACACATGTAAGGATAAACTGATGTCCTCTGGCCGACTTGACCTTAAAAGGGCCAATAATATCTATGGCCATTTTCTGAAACGGCCGAATAGGAATGTCAGCAGCCTGGATAGGCGCAGCATGTCGTGGTCCTCTAGATTTGACCTCCTGACATACCTTGCATGATCGGCAGTAAATACGAATGTCCTTATTGACAAAAGGCCAAAAGAAAGCCGCAAGGACTCTCGACTTCGTACGGGCAAAACCCATATGTCCAGCACATTGCGAGTCATGAGCATGTTGCAATATTTGCACTCTCATGCTCTTGGGAACAAGAATTGCGAATGTGCCGACGTAGTCGAATCTTGTACCATACGTACAAGTACGCCGTTTCTCATTGCAATCCAAGATTTTCTATTTGTATCCTGATTCGGATCACCTTTCTTCGCAAGAACGAAGAATTTTTTTTAAAGAAGGATCTTCTTCTTGCAATTTTATGAAAGAGTCACGAGTGATTACTAAGTGACTATCTTGTCTATCAACTTCATTATCACTATTCAGTGAAGTTTCGGGTGTTTGTAGAGCTTGTGCTCTTGTAACTACTGCATTTGTAGCTTGCATGTTATTATCTTCCCAAGCAGAAATCTGCTGTGGGGTACACTCCCTAACTCCGTGAATACGACCAATAATAAGGTCAGCAATAGGATTAGGTAAGAGACAAGCATGCACATCTCCAGTAAAGAAAGGAGTGGCAATGCGAATTACAGCAGTAGGATATTTTTCTAGAGTGCCGCCAAATGTGACACATTTAATAACCCTTCCTGTAGCACAAGATAGATCTACAAGCGATTGTCTAACACCAATAGTGGTGCATCCGGAATCGAAAAGTAGTGAGACCGGAGTATCATTAACAAGACCCTTATGTAGAATTAAAGAACCCCTCCCGTCATGCGCAACAGCAGCAGGTAGAGCGGGAAGTGGGTGACCACAACTCAAAGTAGTTATGGTACCCGGTTCGAATAAAGTACTGCATTGGGGGCATTTGTTTGCTCTCTCAAAGTCAAAAGCAGAACTAGTGACAGCGTCAAAGTTTTTACTATCAACAACATGATTACAGGCTCCCTCAGTTTCCTGTTGTACAGCATTAGCCTGCTGATATCTCTTTTTTTTGTGTTGAGATCTACCCCGACTATTATTACCTCTGAAGTTATCAGAGTTATTATTATCTCTGCAGTTATTATTGTCTCTATTGTAATTGTTATACTGGTTCGAATTCCAGTTTCCACGATTACTATCATGTTCACATTGATGCGAACATCTATTTGTTTGGTTTTGAGGTCTTCGGCAGGAATAACCTCTATTACCATATCCTCTTTTGAAATGCTTATAATTATTAGGGTGATAGTAACGAGTACTATCAGGTTGTCTCCAATTCTTCGAAGAAGAATCACCATGAAATTGATTTCCATGATTTTGACAGAAATTACCGCTACTCTTTCTATCAAAATTTTGTTGGGATCTACGAGCAAAGTTTTGACCATACGGAGCTGCCGAAGCAACTGGTAAACCTTCTTTCACCTTAGAGTTACCCATGGTTATGTGTGGGTGCGCAGTTACGTATTGGCAACAGAAATCTTCCATTTCTTTTATTGTTTTAGGTTTACGTTCATGAAGGAAAGCAAGGAAAGACTCATTGACAGACGACATGACTTTGTCTCTAATTATTAAGTCCATAAGTCCTTCATAAGTTTTTTCCGTCTTAGATAGTTCAACCCATCGTGAGAAAGTAATGCGTATTCTTGCAATAAACTCGGAGAATTCAACTCCATTTTCAGGTAACATGTTTTTAAATTGTAGACGATAGCCGTCTTCGTTAAGCTGATATTTCTTTAACAAAGCGGCCCTGACAACCTCATAATTGTTCTTGTCAGGTTCATCCACCATATTTAATATACTTAAGCTTTACCTGTCAGTATCCCTGATAACTGATAAACATATTTTGCTTTGTCTATGTTATGAGCTGTACATGCTTGTTCAAATCTGTCCAGATAGAACATTATGTCATCGCTGGAAGGACTAAAATGTTGGTAACTTAATCTTAAAAGTATCATTATTAGCCTTACCAGAAGATGAACCCTTGTTTGAATCATTACCATTACTCATGCTTGTCAATTTCAATTTTTCCAACTCTAAAGCTAAGACCTTTTCTTCATGTTCCATTTTTTGCTTTCTCTTTCCTCTCATCAGACTCTCTCTGTAATCTTCTTTCCTCAGCCTGAGCCTCTTTTTGAAGTCTTTCATTTTCAGCTTCTTTTTCAAGTCTTTTATTCTCAGCCTCTTTTTCAAGTCTTTTTCTCAGCCTCTTTTTCAAGTCTTTTATTCTCAGCCTCTTTTTCAAGTCTTTTATTCTCAGCTTCTTTTTCAAGTCTTTTAGCTTCTAGCTGTAGCTGGAGTTTTCTTTCCTCAGCTTCTGATTCCCTTTTTTGTTTTTCCATTTCCATTTGGAATCTTTTTTCATCCACCTGCATCTGCAGTTTTTTTTGTTCAGCTTCCATTGCTTTATCATATCGAGCAGTTGCAAATTCTTCTAACTTATCACCAGTCTTCCCAAGCAATTTACCCTGCTCAATAAAGTGCTCAAATGTAGACATGTTGTCTAACATATGAGTCCAAAACCTGAAATAATTAACTAATTTATTTCAAACCTAAGTGTAACAAGTCTTAATTAAGCACTTGTATATTCACATCACCTTATATTATCCCAGTCTCTCTGTGGGAAACAAGTCTCCAATCAAAGAACTTGTATATGAAATATCAGCACTCAATTCTTGATCATAAGTGCACTTCTCATTCAATAGTGCACGACACTATTCATCATTCATTTATCATCAGTATAGTAGTAACAGTGCATTAGCATAGCCCATTAACTAATTACTATAACTGTAAACAATGACTATGTAAACACATGCAGAATGTAAACATTGAAAATGTAAACAATACAAACAATGTAAACAATAACAATGTAAACAATAACAAAGATCAGCAACAATACAAAAACTTTCGCAGAAATCAACTAAAAATAAAGCAGAAATTAATGAAATATCACAAAAAATGTGACGATATCTGCGATAGAATTAAACAAAATACATGACACCACAGTGTATAAACAAAAATGTTGTATGAAACTAAATTATAGACAAGAGTAGGCTAACAAACACAAACAAATCAAAACAAAACTAAAGAATGCGAAATAATAACGAAAACAATATTAAAACATGTCATCACAGCTAACATAAATAGCAACAGAAGTCGCTTAGCAAATTCCAGTATTGGAAATTTGCAAACCTTACAGAAAACGCTCACAATAGACGACCTCTATGACGTGGCATAATCTAACGGAGACACCACCCAACCGAGAACCCGCTGAAATATAAACATATAAATATACAAATAACATATAAACATAAAACATATAGAATGAGATGATACACAGAAGACTCAGCAGAAGTATAAGGGCACAGTTTACATACAAACAGGCCACTTAACTTATAGGCTTCCAATCGTAGAACAGCAGAAAAACGGATGTCAATCAACGTCCTAAAGAGCGAAGCTCCAACGATGATGGCACATCTGAACTGCTTCCACTGCTAACACGATGGTACAAGAGCTTCTGACATACTGTGTGTTGAGTTGTTTCGGCACTTGACCTTCTAATCCAAAAGTAAGTTGATGGAAATCGGTACTTGGCCTTCTTCAGAAAACAACCCGTTTCAACCGGCACTTGACCTTCTCAAAAAACGACAGCACTGGAACCTTGACAGCAGCAACTTGCTTGACTTGCGTAAAAGATAACAGCAGTCCGAGTTATCCGGCAACATGTAACAACGCCGGGTACTGTCAAATTCTTGTTTCCGTCAAAAAATTGAAATTTGACTTTTACCGGGCAACGCCGAGTACTTTGAAAATTTTGAAGATGTTGACTGTATTGAAGAATGTTAATTTCTTGAAGGATGCTGATGAATTCTTGTTGAAAATGAAGTGGGTAAGGGACCCCGTGTTTGCTGGTACCAGAATCAAACCAGCTTATGGCCACCAAATGATGCGTGATGCCATATGATGATGATGGATGGCATCCGCATGTCTGGTTTTGTGTAGTGTGTAGATGTGTTCAGTCAAAACAATGTTCATGCAACAATAACAGGGCAATCCACATAGGACGTCAGTAAACTCACGACGTATAAAGTCAATGAGTCTTGAAACAGCCGTTGACGTTTTTCTTCATTATTTATTGTGGACGCCACAGTGACAAAATGGTTACGCAAATGTGTAGGCACATCAAACAGTCATTATCACAGCAACATTCAATACAGCAATAAACGGTAGACAGCATTACAATGATGAGTCAGATGCATGTTATATTTCAAAGTGCTGTAAATGTAGTCAGGTGAACAACTCCATCCTTTTCTATAACAGCCAGGAGATAACCAGATGTATGAGATCAGTTCACTCTCCTTAGTTTGACTTCAGCAAGACAGACACGTCTGCCGAAGTATAAATAATGTCCTCAAAAATATCCTCTAGATAATAAAGGTTTTCCAAACCTAGTTCATTTAACAAAGTAGCAAGTAATGGTCCTTGGTACCTGCATCAACCGATGCAGTACAATGCAGCGACATGTGAGCTAGGAAAACATCTCGTGACGACGACTTTCGCAGACAGGCTATGAATCGAAATCGCTCACGACCCAAAATCAATAGAGTTAATGAAAGAGTCAATTTACCTTGCTTTCATGAAATACACAGAAATATCACGCCTCCCGACATGTGGGAAACACTAGAGGTATTATCTCGAATAAACGAAATATCCATTAAGAGGACTACACATCCCTGACAGAACAAAAATAGCGGAGATCCCCTCTTCAACGAGGCATCTCTTTCGCCATTCCAAATCGCTCACTCCCACTAGTGGTGGGCGGAAACCGATCGACAAAGAAGCAAGACAAGTCATGCGCAGTCCAGCGCAAAACGACCACAGCTCAAACTTAACTGCATTCGATACCAACGCGAGAAGACAAATGCTTACCGAGAAAAGTGACTATAAATTCCAAGCATTTGTTTCCCTCGCGTTATTCATGTTGTAGGTACTTTGTGGTAACTGATAGGGCTGTATAGAGTTCTTAATACATTTGTTCCGGATGTCCATAATTTTCCTCAGATTGTCCTCTCTTGGTAACAGTTTATAGCAATTCCTTAAGCAGCTCATTTTGGCCATGTAATGTCATTGTACGTTGCCTGTGTTCTGTTGAGGAATCACGTTTGGACCCCAGATAGAAAAGGGTTGTCCAGAAGTATACTAATGTCGCAAGTGTCTTTTAGTTGCTATATTGAAATTTTTGATGTTGGAAGTAAACGGTTGACTCTTGGTAAAGGATGATGCCAAGGCCTGTTTTAACAGTGTGTTTCAATTTCTCGCTCACAGTTTTCGTTTCATGTTTATGTGACAATGCTTCTCATCAGGTGATAAGCTCTTAAACATTTTTTGAGCTAAAGGTTTTTAAGGTGTATGTTGTTGTTATCCTTGCGAATCTACTAATCGAATAGTGTTGTTGTCCTTTTTGATGGGCTGACCATCATGTCGTCAGTTTCCGAAATAGGAATTAAGTACATTGGGGTCCGTGTTACTCAGTTGATTTTGCAACGTGAATCAGAGACTATTGGTCAGCTAAACAAGTCTAACTCATTTAGTGAGTCCATATGCTTCGTTGTCATGGCTTCGCTTCTAAATGTTACTCTGTCCAATGTATGTATTATATATCAGTGTTGAGAACACACCAACTCTAACGATTATATCAGACGCATCATTGAGTCCCTAAACTGTTCTTTACTACACTTCGGAATGTATTGGAACACTTTATTATTAAGAGCTGGCCCTGCATTCCGTAGTCACCATTCAACAATGGTACACTACATGAGGTAGGTAATTGGTGTGAGGACACTGGCTCCAAGATCAATCCTAAAAACCATGGTGTAGCTTCTGGTGCTGCTTTAAAACAACTCCAATATGGAATGCAGATCTTCCAATATGACGTTTATGTGGACAACAAAATAGAAAAGCAAATACAAGCTGAAAAGAAACACCGAATACCATTCGATCGCGGAGTATATCCATACAAGTTACTATATTGCATCTAATAATACAAAAAGTGCAATAGAGTGTCTGGCAAGCTCTAAAGATTAATAGCCGCAGCGCACCTGAAACACGACTATTTTTTTTCCTGGATCAAATCAGTTAGTCATGTCATTCATCGAGAGTAATGGTCTTGGAATACCCACGCTGTCAATATATTACCCCAATGTGTGACGATTGGAACGCATTCAAAAAGAAGGAATGAGTATAGTCTTGAGGCTGTAACCGAGATACCCACATCGTGCCGATGCAGGTACATGCTTGGATTATACTGTATGATTCCTCAGCCAGATATGCCATGGCCGCCATCTATAGCCAATATGACAAAAGGCACCCCCTACATTGAAACATAGCTTGACATTAGGGCGCGAGAATAAAGCCGGGGGGGTGTCCGTGGATGGCAACAGGCAAGACGCAACGATTACGTCAGTGGAGCTCAGTGTTGAAAGTATATTCAAAGTGCGGCAGAGTGGAGTAAAATCGATGAAAACTTGAACTAATTACCAATACGTCATCATTACTCTTGGAGTAGAGGGTGTTTGAATTTTTAGCCATTGCAAGGACACAGCTGGAATAATTGAATCAGGTTGATAAATTATCAGGCTGAGGATGATGATTCCCATTGTGTACAATCGATGGGGTTTTAATGCCATGGTGAGAAAATTCAGAATTGGGGCTGCTCAGCTAGAAGAAAGTGGCAAGAATTGTCGCTGAACATGGCACGGGAATGACATGAAAACTAACCTTGTAAAAGGTGGTTTGTAGAGTAGAAAAGTAAAGTGGGAGTGGCACGGAATACTGGGAGATGGTATAAGTTAGCTCAGTGTAAAATGTACTGATGTAACGGACTGTTTTTTCTGTGTTATGGATGGTAGTACGATTTGAGCGTGTCATGTTGTCCTGGCAGTACCAGAGTAGTAGCAAGGAATCTAAGTCACTAGCGTGAGGCGTCCGCCAGGGTTCAGTAGACACATATCTAATGTCAGTATTCCTGCAGATTCAGACGTGTAATACTTGTATGACAATGTTTGTTGATGGTGTAAGTGTGTAGATAACAGTGCTGATAACACGAAGGCCGTATAGGCTCTTGGACGTCTTCACATTAACTTTCACACAACCACAAGTAGAAGTCAGTGACGTAGGGAATCGCTGCTGACGTTTACAAATTTATTTTATTTGTGACGTACGATAATACGATGATATGATGAACTAAACAGTCTCAATAGTATAAGACAATCGGGGTACATAAATATGTGTGAGTTTACAAAGGTCAGCATCTTCAACCAATCACAGATCCTAGACATGTAAACAATGTCTTTATCAGTGTTTACAGATTTATGCAATAGCTCTAACCCCTGACAGAGCCCCGTCAGGTAAGCCCTAGCAAATGTATAGCGTAGTACGGGGCATATCATCTATATAAAACAAAGTCAATGGCCATGGTCCTACAATTAGCAAAAAGTACTTCAGACTGTGCCTCACATCCAAATACTTCATTCTGGTGAAGAATAGAGAATATGGTGACAACGAAATTCAGGCCCGCAGATTCGTGCTGGGCCTCGATAATCAGGTCTCTCTCAGTTTACACAGGAGGCTCCTGAGATTATATATTCATTTTCTGCCAAAATCATACTTCCGCCCCTGCATTGCGCGATCCAGAAAGATGATTCCGAGCTTATGTGAGTAACATGTCAACTAGACCTTAGTCTTGTAGAGTAGGAAAGTCCATACTGGAGTGCAGGATAAATAACTTCTTGTGAGCTTCGGTCTCACTGTGCCCGACAATCAGCGATAAATGGACCTTAAAGATCTAAACGAGACGAAAAGATCCAATAATCGTTTTCAGTTACCGTTTTAAAAAGAATCCTGAAAACTCTTAAGTAACACAATACAGCCAATTACTGGCATAAAGAAAAACACTCAGGAACGGAAGAATGCCAAACGTACAGCCCCATTCCCCAGAAGTTCCACTCCCTATCGAAAACTTGGCAGAGAGGAAGCGACGGATCCGGACATCCGTTTACTAAGCCACAGGACGCAACTCTCTGAATATCGGTCCATCCCGGCCGTTGCCGCGAAAACCCCGCGCATCGCCCAAAGAGCATGGACCAGAGATCGAGGCAAAACCCAGACCAGCGTTTTCCGACCAAAAGCGGATGACAAAAGACACTCCGTATGATCCTATAAATAGAGAATTAAGACCATGTCAACTCTAAGAACATGTCCTGTAGACAGGACAACATAAGACAGGAGAAGATAATCACCAGTGCAAACGTGTCACCGAGAGATTAATTATCGTTATATCTCTCTTTTGATTACATTAAACCAAACATACATTAGGTTGGTGGTTTTGTTTTCACCGTCGAAAAATTGACGGTAACATTACCACACCCTCCCGGGGGAAGAAAAAAATGGCACTTTTTTTTTTGGAATATACATCTATGAGCCAAGTACATTTTGAAAAAGCTCACATAACGCATGAGTAATGCCCGATGAAAGGATCACCAAAAAAAATAACTCATAATGTCAGATCCAATCTACGCACAGTAGATCGTCCTGGGTGAGTGAAGAAAAAATCTCACTAGAAGAGGAGAAACTCATTTTCCCCTCAAAGTAAATATCCGGGAGTTTTACTGTTACCAACCAAACTCAAAAGTGCAGGTAAAGTTACAACACAAAAAATTCAATATCAATGTGTATAAATGGTTGAATGACACTTTCCATTAAGAAGATTACCACCATCATCGAAAAAAAAAAAAATCTCACGAACGTAATAATGCATATATAAGCATAAATTCAAATGGTCAATCATTAAACAACATTAAACAACAATATCTGAAGACGGTAGAAGGACCTAGACAATGCTCTTTCGGAGATGTCTTGTAAGCAAAAATCCTCAGGAAACATCAGTACGTTCTAAAGAAGTCATCGTAGAATATACAGCGTTCCAACATATCACACCGCGTTTTCTTTTTTGCCGGTGAGACTGAAACAATACAAATAGTACATTTCTTAGAATGTTTTGTAATGTACCATAGTCACTTAATATATATCTAAACTATAAATGTGAGCCGCATTATAATTTTTTTTCCGACCTTTTATTTCATAATGAAACAAAGCCATCCTGTGTTTTAACCGACATGACGGTAACAGAGAAAGCAAGTAATCAATACATAACCATGAAGTTTTTTTAAACAAAGTGACCCAACAAGTGTTACAGAAGCATGTTTATAGTAAAAATAGATCATAACTTTAGATAAGTTAAAATAGTAGATCGTAGACAAAAGACTAAGCGCTAAGTAGCTTTGCATATGTGGGCATCGAGACAATATGTCTGCCATCACATTATCCGAAACCACGGATAGCTCGTACCGTGAAAAATGTGAAAAGGTTGAAGTGTAGCCAATAGCAGTAATCGAGTGGTGATCTCGAAACTCTTCAAATCCTTATTTCTGTCATAGCTGGGTGAGAGCTTTTTTGGTCGGTTTCTACTACAAAAAAAATGGCGCGCCGAGAAGGAATCCTTTGGAGTTTTAAGAAATGCCCAGACCCATAGCTAGCAATTACTCGTCTAGAACAGAATAATTCCTTTCTGCCGCATTCAATTTTTTTTTCTCGAGACATACATTACAGGGATTCAGAGTCCCTCAGAGAATACTCTTTTGCATCAGTGCCGCCCCGATCCCTATTGCTGAGGCGTCACTACGAAGGACAAACGTCCTATCGGCTGTAGGTAGTCTTAAAAAAGTAGGAAGGGAGACGAAAATAACGACTTAATCCTGATCCAATGAAGATTTGCATTCTTGAAGGACCAAACGCACCATATGAGGGAGACCCTTTCTTCCTCAAAAGGTTTGAAGAGTGGTAGCCTGTAAATAGAGGACGAAGAAATTCGAAAAATGAATCTTTCCATGAGAACTTGTATAAGGCCCCAAGAGACTACGGAATCCTGATGTTTTTTTAGTCCTTAGGAATAGTGATGTTTTCAGTAATCTTAAGGTAAGTGTTGTGTGGTCTTCTGTTCAAAAGACCAAGACCAACACGATGACCAAGAAAAACATATCTCACACTGAACCCAACATAGCCTTTATGAGGGTTTAATCCTGTCAAATTATACCTCACGTAGAGAGTAGACAACAGTTTCAATCTAATCCCAGATAGTGATCTTCCCAAGACCTTGCTAAAAAGACAGATATCGTCTAAGTGTATGCAATCACATCAGACCGATATCCCAGTATTCGTACGCATCATGCGTACAAATGTAGCTGGGGGCATTCATAAAGACCAAAAGGCAGAAAGTTCCATTGGAACAAGACCCCCTAAGGTGTGAAGAAAGGCAGTGAAAGGTTTGGCGTGTGTCGGTTATAGGAACTTGCCAGGATATCCTGTAGAGAACAAGTCCAGCGTTTGTGAAGAAACGAGAATTGGAAAGTCTAGTAATAAAGTAACTCTTTTTAGCAGAGGCATAGGTGTTCTGCAGCGGAAACTTCCGTTACTTGAATTTAGTATACGGTAATCGAACGGCAAATTGGCGTATTGTTATTGGTCATTCTTTTCGGACAAGAAACCATAGACGGACGAGGTATGCCCCGAATTGGACTGGTGCAATTAATCCTAACTTATTATCAGTTAAAATCCAACTCTTTCTCGACTTGAGTTTGGGAAGTGGAGAGGAAAAAGGATAAGGCCTGACCCTGAATAGGAGTATGGTCAAGTCAATAACAATGTCCATGTCAAGGACTGTAAGTGGTCCCAGGGTTTCCGTGAGAAACATCCTAATTCTTGTAACATGGAAGAGATTTGTGACTGTTCCATAGATGAGTAAATGTGGTGAAATTGCAACATCCTTCCATGTTTCCGTAAAGAAAGGAAATCATCGGAAGAGGCAGATTAACATCAAGAAAGTAGATCCTCATCCTGTATGACAACAACGAGGAGTAATGTGCCACGAGCGAACCGTAGCGTCCGTCCGTTCGCTTGAAAGATAGTTTTGTAAGTACTCCTGGACGTGCATAAAATTCTGTAAGCATATTTATGTAAAAGTTTTTATGCTTGTTCCGTCAATATCGACGACATGGCGAACATCAGAAATTTTAGATAACAATCTCAAAAGGACCTTTCCAACCATAAGGAGCCAATGTGCCTGGTAGGAAGTAATACAAATGCTTTGTCTCACAGACAAAAAGTTACGTAGGCATCTATTTTTATTTGCAAAACTGTCTTGCCTTGGCAGTTAGCAAATTCAATGCGAAGTTGCTAAAGTTGCTAATTTGCCAAGCTTGCAATGATTTTTCTGGCCTGAGAGCATTACATACATAAGAAGATGGTGTGTCATCACTAATATCTCGGCAGCTATCAAATCGTGAAGCAAGACATTGGTCCGCGCAGACCGCGCCAAAGACGAGCTCGAAATGAGAAACACCCGGTATGGTTCAGTAGGAACCTCTCTATAAGCAAAGAGAGCATCGGGTAATGACTCTGTCCCAATCTTGAGGATGACCTCAGGTATCTTCCCAGTAAATTGTTTAGATTCGATTGAGACGTTCGTCTTAGTCATTAGACATAGGATGATAAATACTACCATGAATCTCTGATATTAAGAGTAGACATCACTTGCGACATAGTCGTCTATAGCAGTTTGGGTCCATGGTCCCCTGACAAGATGTCCGAGGGAATCCCAACCGCGTAAATATCAGCAAAAGAACGTCGCAATATCGGTAGTCGAGATGCTCTTCTGAGGTATGGCCTCTGGCCAGCGAGTACACATTCAACACATGGTAAGAAATAAATTGATGTCTCTGGCTGATTTTATTTTGAAAAGACCAATGATTACTTCGCTAACGCCAATTGTTTCTGAAATGGACGGATAGGAATCGTCCCAGCTGGAGAGGGCTGCATGCGAGGAACTTTCGATTTTCCCTTCTTACAAACTCTAACACGAGCGGGCAATAAAGAACGGAATGTCTCTGTTGACGAATGGCCAAAAGAAAGCCGCAAGAACTCTAAACTCTCGACTTCGTACGTGAAAATCCAGAGTGACCAGCGCAGTGAGTCCGTGAGCATGTTGCAGTATTCCTAACTCTCATGTCCGTCGAACAAGAATTGTGGATATGTAATAGACATGTTCAGAGTGTTGTAAACCATACGCACAAGATACGCCATTCTTCATAGTGACCAAGATGTGTGATTTTGTGGTGCGTATTTGGGCACATTTTTGTTTGGGCCTGAACGAAAAATGTTTGTAACGAAATGTCGTCCTGTTGACGGTTGATATATTGTCTCGTGAAAATGACATCAGGACAGCGTGACACAAACCTCAACACAGTCGGGTTCGAGTATCTGAGCATATCCTGAGACTGAGCGCTCGTTACAACTGCATAGCAGCGTCTAAGTTATTTTCCCTGTCCCAAGCAATAATCCGGCTTGGTACACTCTTTAATGCCGTGTATACGCCCGACGAGAAGATCCGCAATTAGGATTGAAAAGCAAACAGAACGCTTGGGACCTCTCCCGTAAAGAATAGTACTTGACGAATGATAGCGTAGATATTTTTCCACTGGCCCACCAAATGTTACAACATTTGATTACTCTTCCAGTGGCACATTGAAAGCTCTACTAAGATTGTCTAACCCCAAATTGAGTGGTAACACATCCAGATCAAAGAGAACTGAGATCTGGATCACCAGTCATTAGACCCCTATGTAGAATAAGAGATCCTCTTCCCCGCCAGGCGCGCTGCGCAGGAAGAGCGGGGAGAGGAATGACCGCACTCCAGGGATATAGTATAGTTCCAAATAAAGGGTGCACTGAGGGCATTGAATGCTCCTCCCAAAAGCAAAGGCAGAACAAGAACGAGCACTAGCGCTCGGGTTTAACTAGTATTTTGTTCATTACTAACCTCCTTGGACTCATGTTTCAGCACAGTTATAGGAGACATGATCTGTTTATCATATGCTGCCATCTACCCGCGAGTAATATTTTTTTTCCTTTGGATTATGGTAAGTACCCCTATTGCTATCATAGGTTGTTTGAAACCCATTTTTCACAATTCGATTGGGAATTTACACCTTGCTGTAAAATATCTATCTGATTGATACGCTGCGTCCTAAAGAATTATGTCGAGATAGTGTTTTATTGTGGCGACCTCCCTTTTTAAAAGTTACAAATTTGTTGGAACACAAATAGAGGCTACCAGAATTGCCTACCAATTCCTAGTAGACGAGCCTCTTGGCATGAATCAAACTTGGAGCTTGACCCAAAGTTACGCTTACTTTCTTATCGAAGTTGCGCTTGAGTACCCTTTAACTACCTCCCGAAAGAGAATTGGATGTAGGCACAAAGCCACGGTAAACCTTCTTTAATCTTACATTGCTAACGTTTGTTTGTGGATGAGCAGTGACAAATTGCAACACTAAGTGTGTCCATTTCTTTTATGTCCTTTTTAGGTTTACGTGCGGTATAAAGGCCAAGAAAAGACGCATTAACAACACAGTACTTTCTCTAAGCACTAGCCTTAAGTGCCGCATTAGTAGTGGCATCTTAGAACAACTCTACCATCATGAAAAGTAAGAACGGATCCGTTCCTATAAAGTCCAGACTCTACACTCTACACCTATTTCTGGTAGCATTTCTTAAAACGATACGGAAATCAGTACTGTGCGTTAAGCGGATATGTCGTTTGCAATAAAGCTGCTCGGACAACTTCATAATTAGTTCGATCATGTTTCTTCTATTGCCAGTATAATAGTTTAATGTTTCACCTTAAGTGGAATTCAACAGGTTTTCGAACATAGTTGCCTTATCTACATTATATGTACACATTTTATCGAGTCCCTAGCTAGATAGAACTTAGGTCCCCATTCTTTCAGATTTAAAAAATGAGGAAGTTTGATAACTAAATTATGAGTTTTTGTGCTCGGAAGAAGTTCGCCTTGAGAACTCCCTAGATTAGTCACTTTTATTTTCTCTTAATCGCCAAAGCCCATGAGTCTGTTCTCTCGTGTTCTCTTTTGTTGCTTTTTCTCTGCATGTTCGCTTTGAGTTTTTTTTCTCTTCAAATTCCCTGTCTTGCTGAATCTGCCTTTCCGGCCGCTGCGCTGGGTGCTTGCATCTTGTGTCTCTTCAATATTCCGCGGGCTTGCTGAATCTTTTTATCTTCAGGCCTTTTGTGCTTTGGCTTATGAGCAAGCGCAAATTCCTCCAATTTCTCCTCAGTGTTTTCCAAGGGCCAACCCTTGCTGCTGGATGAAAGAAATCTACATGTAGACATCCTGTCTACCAAATGTGCTAGGCAATTTTATCTGAAAGAGCAACACAAGTTATCCCAATCTTCAGTGGGGAGGAGTCTTTTTTATAAAGACCATGGACAAACACCTTATTTTGTTAAGGTCACCAGTAATCAGCTCAGGATATAATTTTAATTTGCATCATATAAATAAACGTACAATGATCAAGTATACAATGAAAACTGTATAGTTCCACTCAATATCACGATAACTAAACAAAGACAACAATCTTAACAACCGAAAACATTCGCAGAGGTCAAAAGAAAATCTAGCTTAACTAAACAAAAATCAAATGTTGTGAAAAATCACAAATGATAAACTGGCGAAAAATTACAAAAGTACAAGACAACACAGTGTATATACACCAAAGGGTGTAAAGAGAATTAACTATAGAAAAGAGAAGGCAGACAAAATTACAAACCAAAACGAATCAAAACTAAAAGTTACGGAGAAAAAACTAACGAAAACAACACTAACACATCTCGTCCACAGCTAAGAAAAGAAAATAAATTACTAGCACACCAAAAGATCGCGTGCACATTTCTTTCTATCACTGATGAGAAATATGCACAATCCTAAAGAACGCTTTACAGTACCCTCGGTTTAAGTGGGATATTTGGACTGTTAAAGAACCCTCCAACCAGAACCCGCAAAAAAATTACACACACGATCCTCAACAAGTAAACCAATGAACAATAAATAGCATGATTGCATATAATAAATGTCACGAGGAAAGCTTAATGTTCATACATAATTAAGGCTAAGTTTAACAACGTAAACCAAGGCCACTATTCTTGTTAAGCGTACTCCCTCTACAACTTACAAATGATGCAGGTCATTGCTGTTCAACTCGTAAATACCCAGTAGAACGTTTCCACGGTTGAAGGTCACCGTAACTGGAACTAACGGTGTAGATAGTCTCCCAAAAGTGAAGCTATCAAGACCAAACTCGACTTCAGTTGAGAAGGGTTTGTAACTGTAAGTAAGTAAACAACCGGTTTGAACTGGTTCTATGTTTACAATCCGAGCTTTTCATCGGAAACTTAGTGACGGGAACGGTGGACTCTGAGGTCCTTGCAGACGAGTGGCCACAGTTGGGATCAACTTCGTCAGCATAACTGGGGGCTATGTAGCACTATTGGTAGCAGCTGTGGTGCATGTATTCCATTCTGCAGCAGCCTGTGGTCCAGGTAACGATTCTGAATCATCCCATGATTGTATACGTCGAGCAGCAGACTTAGACTTATTTTTTCCTACTGTGTAGCTGACAGCTAAACGTCAATCTTGTTCTGCTCCGGCTGTATAAATCCAGATGGTGGGCAAGGAAAAATCCGTGTTGTTGACATAAACCCACGAAGTCGGCTCCACCTAAAAGTAAAACGTGGTTTGTAGATAGAAAAATAAAGGTTTGCGGATTGCCACGGAGAACTGGAGATGTATAAAGATTGCTCCATGTAAATGTACTGATGTAACGTACCGTTTTTTCTGTGTTTATGGATGGGTAGTACGTTGCGCGTAGCATGGTTGTCCCCTGGGCAGATACCAAGTAGTAGCAAGGAATCTAAGGTCCAACTATGCGTGAGAGGCGGTCCGCCAGGGTTCAGTATGAACTCATAGCTAATGGCAGTAGTCCTAGCAGAGTCAGACGTGTTAATACTGTGTAATGACAAGGTGGTTGATGGGGAAGTGTGTAAAGATAACTGTGCTGATATCACGAAGGCCGGATAGCTCGGGGAACGTCGGTCACATGAACCCTCACAACCACAAGTAGAAAGTCAGTGACGTAGGGAATGCTGCTGACGTGTACAATATTTATTTGTGACGTACGATTATTACTATGATTGGATGAAACGAAACAGTCCAATAGTATACAATCGGTACATAATCATGTGTTGTTACAAAGTCAGCTTTCTACCATCACAGATTCCCTAAGACAGGTAACAAGGTCGTTATCAGGGTTTACAAGTTTAGGCAAGAGCTCCCTAACCGCCTGACGGAGCCCCGTCAGTACAGCCCTACCCAAAGATATTGCTTAGTACTGGGCGATATCGTCTTAGATAAACTAAGTCAATGCTAATTGTCCTACAATTAGCAAAAAAGGACTACAAGACTGGCCTCACATGCCAGGAGTACTCTCATTCTGTTGAAGAATAGATAAGGTGACAACGAAATCAGGCCGCAGATCGCGGGGCCTCAAGAATCAGGTCACTCTCAGTTTACACAGGCTCCTGAGATGAAATAGACAATGTTCTGCCAAATCATACTCCGCCTGCATTGCGGGATCCATAAAGTATGATTCCTAGGCTTATGTGATGTAACAGGTCAACTAGACCTAGTCCTTCTAGATAATGAAGTCATACTGGGAGTGCCAATATAATATCTACCTGTGAGCTTCGCTCAACTAGGCCGCCATCCACGATATAAATGTACCTGTAAGAGCTAAATATCGAGACGAAAAGATCAAATAGCTTTTTTCAGTTACCCTTTTTAAAAGAATCCGGAACCCGCTTAAGTAACACAATACAGCCATTAACTGGCATAAAGAAAACACTCAGGGACGGAAGAAGGCCAAACGGCCAAGTCCCCAGAAATTCCCACAACCCTATCGCAAACATGGGCAGAGAGAAATCTACGGATTCGGGACATCCGTCTAATAAAGCCACAGGTACGTCACGCTCTGAAATATAGTCTCGCCGGCGTTTGCCGCTAAGACCCCGCGCTATGCCCAAAGAGCATGGACCAGATCGAGGCAAACCCAGACCAGAGCGTGATTCCGACCAAACGGATGACAAAGGATACAACCGGATGATCCTAAAAACAGAATTAAGACAATATGTCCAACTCTAAAGACATGTCTGAGACAGAACAACATTAAGAACAGAGAAATAAATCACCATCAAAACTTGTCACCGAGAGATAATAAACGTTGATCGCTCTGTTGAGTACATTAATCCAAACATACAGTAGGTTAGGTGTTTTTTTTCACCGTCGAAAATGACGAACCATAACCTCCTGCAAAAGCCGTGTCGAGGATTGGAGGTAGAGAGAGCTACTGAAAGCCTTAAGGTGGTTATCCTGAACCCACTTTATTAGCACGGGCGGTCTATTTGTCAGATTCACAATCCATGATTTGAAAAGTCCAAAGTGGATGGCTCCGACATGAATGGAAAAAAAAAAAAAAATTTATTAATTGATGATCTCCTGTTAGAGAATGACACTGCAGGTCAAGGCTAAGATTGCTGAAATTTGGCATCATACGTAAAACCAGCATGGATGGATGAATGAGAGGATTTATTTGTAGTGTATTAAACCAACGAGCAACATAATTAATTAGCATTCATACCTTTTTACATTTGCTGAAAGAGACTGAGCATCTATGGGTTTGCCCATAGTGCAGTGTCTGATCACCAATAACAACAACAATCCGTTTTCTTTCCATACTGACAAAATGTTATTCCTATCCACTTTATCAGAGGCCCTCTCCTGATCTATAAATACTGTAGTTAGTTGTCACCTGATTTATATAGTTCTTTGAAATAAACTGAACATTACAGAGCTTTCTTGCATGTATAGTTAAAAAAGGTATAATGTTTATGCGCATTCATCTCTTTACATTTTGCCAACCCAGAAATGCTGAGTGTAATTTTCAGTAACAGAAATTCAGTTGAGATTAAACTAATCGGTACTAAGGTAGTTATTTATGTACATCAGCACGTAAATGTAAGATCGCTGATGTTATACCCATAATAAATATAATGTTCAGATGTAGCGACACAGTTAGCTTTACATCAAACCACAGTTGTTTTTACTTGTATAGTGGGGTATTGTCGTGACAATTATGAATACAGTTCACACCATAAATGTACCGTTTATAGTTTCAGCGTGCCTGTTTCAAAAAGACGTCCCTTAAGAGCCGAGCAATAGGAAGTTTGACGGGAAGCTTCCAACCTGAGCATGTGTGACTAATTGTCATATTACTCCAAGAGTCAGTCAGACCTTTGGTACAAGCTTCTTTCAATAGGGCAAGCGCCTTCAAGTTTAATTGCCAGAAATATAGCCTTCAATTTATAAACAACATTAGCGCTTCCTCGTTCAAAACTTTCGATTACATCGGAACCTTTATTGCTGTCGTCACCACCACCATAATACCCACCACTAAACAAGCCACAGTGTCTACTCTCCCCAGTACGATCGGATTTTTTGTCCTCATAGCAGTTTCAATTACAACTATCATTTATAATTGTACAACGCATCAAGCACACACTATCACAACAGCTAACCACAATATTTACTTTACAACTTCTACGAAACAATCAGTTGCATTAGCATGAGCCCACACGATGGTACAACAACAACCACTAAACGAAATATAAAATTAAAAATACACAAAACAGATTACTCACGTAACAAAACTCATTGTGACCACTACTTGTAATCATCAAACGACAAAGACAGAATTGAGTAATATCAAAACATGAGGCATTTACATTATTTTATTCTCAAGATCGTAAAGGTCAGATAATGCAACTCTTGGTCATTTGAGAAAATCTTGTCGTTAGCGCACTGATGTTAAAGCTGTAAAGTAGAGAACAACTTATTGTACGGCTCATGAAATAACTTTGTAACAACATAACTACATACGATAATTTGAAAAGACCGGATGCGATAGCATTACTTTGGGTCCTGAACATAGAGACCTTTTGTTGGAATTGCGTACTCCGTTTAAGAACATAGTAAGATAATTTCAATTAAGCTGGTTGTGATGTGTTGATGGACATGCTGGATGCCACTAAGCTCTTCTTCTTCTTTGATCCATAACCACCAACCGTCAAAGCAGTCAGCGACCATCACGCCTGGTGGCGTCTTGTAGGGCAGCAACAAATTGATCCTCGGTCGGCGGCCATCCTTCGTACAGTGCCCCAACTGTGGTTCATTCTTTGCATCTCAGCTTCCACAGTTCTCCGCCAAGTTGTTTAGGACAAGGAAAGACAACAATGTTGAAAAAAACAAAAAAAACACCAACTCAGAAAGAACAAATACTTATACACATTAAAACCTAGTGCAAAGGACAATAGTTATCTATATATAATACAAAACTGAAAATAAATTGACAAATACTAAAATAAATTAAAACCAGCAACTGCAAAAGACAACAGTTATTTAAATTTAATACAAAATTAGTAAATAAGATGACATTAAATATCCCAATTATAACCAATTTTCAGGTTGAACAGTGTAGACAAGATAGAACGAGAAGAGGCAATAACGGGCAGCTGTTAAGTGCCCGCTCTCTACCCATCACCTTTTCAAAACAACAACATAGGTGGAGTTTTATTTTCACAACAGCTGATTTGTTTCTGTGTCGTCCCGACTCAACATTTCCCGCCCATGTTCTACTTTAATCACTATCTGCAGTTGCATACTTAATAACTGATAAATTCTAATTCAGGCAACTCCCTTTGACTTTCTTTTATCCGTACTTTATAATCTCCACCTTCATACGTTTCAATAAATTACCCACGTCTATCACTCTGTCTGAACACGTATTCATTTTTCCTGGAGTACGACGATGTCACTTCTGAACAACAATAACAACAACAAAATATCTATGAGGGGACTGCATCTTACACACCTAACTTTATTTCTCACATAAACTAGTGTACATAAAAGTTAGTTGCTTATCCTTTACAGGATGTGGCAATCAACCCCAGCTTTTATTGGCTGTTTGTGATTTTTCTAGGCAATTTTTTCATTCAGTAGTTTGCCATTGCTTTCTGAACGGTACCGCGCTTATACCATTGTTAAAAATTCAGACAAAGCGATATGCTACCAAACCGCCTTCAGCAGGTTTCGAACCTGGTATATCTGGATTATGAAACTGCGTTCATATCCATTAGGCCACAAACGCCGACAGTGTATATAATCTGGTATATTTTCGACTAGTTGTCAATTTTACAGGTGAGTATCCTTCACGTATGTCTTGTACACTTGTTTTCTATTTAATCACCATTCGAAGTTATTCTGTCTCGTTTCTTTCATTTTTTTTTTTTTTTGAGTCATTATAATTATCTCTTGCATTTGTTAAGTTTTATTCTATTATGTATCGTAGCGTCATAGAAAGAGTATTATCTTTATTGTAATACTAAAGTCAAATCCATGGTGATATCACGAGGAGAAAAAAAAACATCAGATTAAGTTGGGAGAACAGGTCCTGGAGCAGGTCGACCACTTTTTTATCTCGGAGCTATTATAGACCGAAAGGGAGGCATCAAAGAAGAGTTGGCCACTCGAAAAGCAGCGGCTGGGAGACTTTTTCAGGCCATAAATCGTGGATTCCTCAGCAAGAAAGAGGTTGGTAAGAAAACGAAGATGGCTGTATACCGCTCCACCTATGTCCCAGTCTTGACATATGGATGAGAGTCGTGGGCAATGACTACAACCCACAAAAGCCAGATCCAAACCTCAGAAATGAGGTATCTGAGGAAAGTGGTTGAAGTAACAAGAAGAGACATGGTCCGCAACCAGACGATCCGTCAAGGCCTAAATCCCATCCGCTGCAGACCCAAATAGAACAGTCCCAACTAAGATGGTTTGGCCATGTCTGCAGAATGGGAGAAGATCGGCTACCACGACAAGCATGGGAAACAAAGAGCCAGGGATCCAGACCTCCAGGACGACCCAGAGTCCGCTGGGAGGACAACATTAGACAATCTTTGAAAGACCGAGGACTAGAATGGAACCAGGCCAGGAAGAAGACAGCTGATAGAATGGTCTGGCGCTCTCTCTTCCAAACCTCTACACCTCACGGTAGAAGGGGAACGACTAAGTAAGTAAGTAATACTAAAGTCACTGTTTTCTTTTCTGTAATAAGACGTAATTCTCTGTTTTTTATTTAGTTGTACGTCAGGGAGACAAGCCTTTCTTCACCTGAGGCATTCAATCTCAGAAATAATTCATGCAACAGGTGAGAGAATTACGTTACTGATAGTGTAAGCCCCTGACTCATGGCGTAGAAACCCCTAGTCATCTCATTGACTAGTTGTCGCTCACTGTAGGCTTCTTCAACTATTTTTATCTTCTCAGGGCTAGCCTTGTCTCCGCCACGTATCACGTACATTCCCTAGAGATCCCATCTCTAGTGTTTAACATTATTCCAGCGATTGACTAACTTTGTTGTTGTCTCGGTGTCACTGTCTGCCTAACCTACTCTCGACGCCAATTGTGGTAAGGTGGGCGAACAATGGTGATGTTGTGATATGTGATCACTTTCTTGCGCACTCGCACCAGTCCCGTACAACAATAAAACTCTGATTCTAAGGCATGAGCTGTATTTATTTATGCAACCCTCTCAGTGACAAAAAGCAAACAAACGAACGTTAAACATACACCAAACAAACACTTAGCCAGTGGCCAGTAGGTAAAC
The DNA here is from genome assembly GCA_024509875.1 of Oreohelix idahoensis. NCBI lineage: Eukaryota > Metazoa > Mollusca > Gastropoda > Stylommatophora > Oreohelicidae > Oreohelix > Oreohelix idahoensis. The sequence continues at coordinate 193,709 of JAMPIV010009170.1, read as the reverse complement.
TGAAACGCAAACAAAGCACTGACTAGTTAAAATCATAATATTTAAATAATAAGAAACACCATGCTCTCACCTGCCAACAGCCCGTTCTTCCACGCCACCTGAGACATCCCACTATTACACACTCATCCATTCTCATTCATGTCGTCCGATGAGACTAGTGTAGTGTTGTGCTTGAGGTTGGCAATCTCATCAAGTAACACAGATTGCTACCGAAACAAATACTGCAAGAGCATGTGAATGCTTTGTGCGGGGCTTCATGCGGAGGCCAGCCACATTGATGGCCGCGTGCTCATCAGGAGCGAGAATAGACATAATTTATTCCCAAGTGAACCCACGTGCTCTCATAAACTATCCTACACATAACAAATAATTAAATAAATACTAAAATGGACATAAAACATTCAATATGTACAACAAATTTCATTTCTTTGAAGAGCAGCTAATCATGCTCAATTAGTATGACTCTGAAGTCCATATACTGAGAGATTGGGACTTGTTAACAGAAACCGCCATTCACACGTATGTTGCCTTGCATGTTTAAACAGGTTAGGTGCACCAAATGGAGGTGCACCTAGATATATAACACTTTAGGTTATCTTTAGATAAATTACAAATCAGTAAGGCAGTTATGTTGTAATTTCTGAACTGCAGCGCGTAAAAACCTGATGCTCTAGGGAAGAACGATTATAGGTCCAATTTACAACCACATGCTTCATGATAAAAATAGAAACCTCTACACGCATATAAGAAAAGAACAATACCATAGGCAATATACAGTAGTTGAAGTGGACGGAGTATTTACAACACCAGGCTGAGCACAATTTGCTTTGGAAAACCTCTCCAATCTCTTTGAGATCCTCAAGAACAAAGTCCAACATAAACATCATAATCTTCCCCTTTTCAAACTTAGCACCCCCCCATCACCACCCCCAAAAACTCTCAGACTTTATATAACAAAAAAACCCCCCTTTGCGTGGAAATAGACCCCTGACCCCCTCTATGACACCCCCATTACACCCCCAATCATACTTGATGACAAGATCATTAATGTAAACTGATGGACAAGATCATTAATCCTGGTACTGATGACAACATCATTACTGTAGAAACGATGAAAAGATCATTAATGAGAACTGAGGACAAACGGCCCATCTCCCAATGTGGTACTGATGACAATACCCCACCTCATACCAAAACACAAGTGCAATAATAATAAATAATCATTCTTTTTAAAAAACGCCCACTCCCACGTGATTTCAACATCCGGAAAACTGCTTGTAACCAAACATACCATTATTTCCCCCAACTCAATCGGTTTTATTACAAAAGAATGCCCGAATTTACAACCCACCATTAGTCCCAAACTCAGGTTGGGTGATTTAAAACCCTACTTCAATCCCTAACACCTAGCGTGTTTACCCAATAATTTTTATAAAAGCTAGGATTAAGAAACCCCATAATTACCCCAACTGTTTATCACCGGAGTTACCCAACGACACAATAAAAAAGCGCTGAAAACCACGATTTACCCTCTTAAGAACCCTGCCCATAGTACAGATGTTGGTTGCTTTGGTGCCTTCCCCGCACCTTGCATGCAGCCCGTTTTCGTTCATTAAAAATAAACCACCTATGTCGTGTGAGGAATACACCACCCGTAGCATGTGTGTGTGTGTGTGGTTACCTAACTTACCTTTAGTCCTACAGAGGACCAACCTTGTGGGGACGCACAAATTGTCATTCTAGCAGTCGCCAAACAACTCGGGTGGCTGTACCCTGACCAGGTCCTCTACTCCTTATCAGATTAGCTGTAAATTTACGACTAAGTCGCCCGCATCCATCCCCGACGCAATCTTCACACACCCCTACACTCCTGCTAAAGTAAGCCATTCAAATACCCTTTGGTAATTACCACTTACTTCCCCACCAAACTGACCCACCCCCCTTGTCCCACCACCAAAACACCCACTAGTTCCTCACCCAGTAACCCTATTTCACAAGAAAGCAGTGGTCAGCTGACCAACCACACACTCTGTTGGTATTCTACGGCAGACGCCCCACCCACACCACACCCTAAACTCACCTCGGACCGGTCATGGCAATACCCCTTTCCTAACCCCCTCCCATATGTTGGGCAACTGTTTTTGTACTACCCAGTTGTTAATGATCCCCTGGTAGATGGGCCCCCACCTAGGTCCCCCATGTTTTTTATTCTTCTGGTGTATCGTTTCCTTTTTGGTTTGACTACCTAAAGGACGACTTGACGAAACACAACCATCTCCCATGCCCTACTACCCTAAAACCAAATAGGTAAGCAACGTAAGCTGGACCCATTAGTTCGAATATCACTCACACCACAATTTATTATTCACCTCGACATGGGACACCCCCATAACAGGTACAATGCGTCAACAATGGTTTCACGGTACCAGTACAATCATCAAATAAGCTTGGCCTATATAAACATGCAACATCCATTGATCCACATCACTCCCACTATTGACTTCATTCGTTTGCCTGCGTCTGAGGGACCGCACTAGCAGCCTGGACATAACGAGTCAGGCTGAAGCTACTACCTATGCAGCTGTAGGAAATAAAGTCTACTACATGGAGGCGGGGTTACACAATCTCTAAGGAACCGTTTTTCTGGCAAACTCCACCTAACCTATCCTCATCTTACATTATATTGTCATCCCCCCAACTTACCCCCGAGATAAGATACAACCCAGAATTTCAAAGGATACGATGCCCCCCTAACAAAATTTAAGAGAAATACCCAAACACACAAACCTTCCACCAATCATCCACATATTTTTACACCACATTACCCCCCCAATCCTCCCCCAAACCCCCTTATTATCAGACCCCCAAGACTAATTTAAACGTGCTGTTTAACTGGCATCCACCGTAAGGCTCCTAACCCTGCACACGACTTCCCCACCGATAAACATGGTTTTATCAGGCCTAAAACCACTCCACAACAAACAACACTAATAAATTACCACCCATTTTCCCCCCATTACCCTAAAACCCGTAAGTAGAAACAGAAACACCATCCCGCCAAACCAAATAGTACAAAGACAATCTTGCTCCTCCCATCACTTTATCCATGGGAAATACACCCACACCCAGTTACAACTAACCACTCACCACCACAGCAATTTGACAACAAACACACAAACGGAAAAAAAAACGAATTGGTTAAAATTTGGGTGGATGGGGCCTGACCAACACACAAAGTTTTAGTTCTTTTGTTGTATGATTATCATTAAAAATTTACACATTCGAATATCTATAAGAGCAAAGATCAAATACATCAGAATTACATACATAGAAAAATAGCAGAATACCTACGCACATCCCCTCATTGAGAAGATAAGTAACCCAACAAGCGTGATAATAACCCCAACAGGGATAAAAGTTTAGAACTAGGTTACAGTATAGACAGTAAAGAAAGTTCACAGTTCCCACTAAACGTTATCATCAATAAAATTAAACATTAATAGTCAAACGAGTGTCAGATGATACAATGTTTCCTGTACTAAAGAAAATATTTTCCCTCTCTCTCTCTGTCATACGTGCCACACAATCTCGCTATCTTACCCCTATTCTTGTGTGAAACAATCTGTTGGACGTTAAAATCCATGAATATGGTATATAACTGGTACATGTAGTATGTATCTTCCGAAGTGGGGACCCAGTCCCTCCACTAATAATTTAAACTTTGTATTAGGGAGACGCCTAATTTGTGGTTGACGTTGAATTCCTGGATAAAACAATGTCACCTTGAAAGTAGTTTTTTAATGCCGAGAACTCTCTGAAATCTGGTGTTCACAGTAAACGGTAGGAAACACCTTCTGATTGCTAAAAAAACTGTTAATTATTGTTAATTGATGATGGTGGTAAATCCTATCAGGCTGCTCCTCTGTGGTGAGTGCCGATTTTGATAACAGCGGGAACTGGCTGGATAAATCCGAATGAAAAATCAGCCGTACTGTCAAAAGTAGGAAAAATATTAATAGCTTTTCACACCCCAGGGGGTGTGATTACCATTGCGAAATATAATTTCTGGTGTTTATTAGTCCAGTTAAAATTTACTATTTAAAATGTCAGTTAGTTCTCTGTGGCCGGTCCTGTTCACAACTGAAACTTAGGAGACGTGTAAAGCCAAAAGAAGACAACTTTAATCTCAAATAAGGTAAATGGAGAAAAGGTTCAACATAGACCACAATGGACCAACTATAGAGACCCAAATAAGACAAATGAAATAAAAACCGCGCTGGTTCCGCCGTTGATTCAGTCCCTGGATAAGGCCAGAGAGAACACTTATGAAAAAGTTACTACGAATAAAATATCTACTTAAAAGCACACGGCTGGTCTCGAGCCAATGCCTAGCGGGTCCCAGGGAGCACCAGTTAATTTTTCAATACGCGCACTTTAACAAATATCGCCTGGCATTAACAACTATTAGGATTGTCAGCGTCTCTTTGTTAAGTCGCATTATACTTAAAAACAACAGTCACTTACTAAAAGCACTCACAGTGAAATATCACGTTGAATTCTGTTCTGTCAATAATGCAGTCACCTAGCCATTTTATTCAGCCAGCTAAAAACCGGAAACTCCCTGTGTAATAACGCAGGTGGTAAAATTATCATTACTGCCACAACTTGGTACACAAAAAGCGACGCGTTATTTTTCCACTGGTTCTAACACATTGAAAAATCACAGTGAATTATAAGGTATGATTAGAAACTTTTAACACGTTTAATACGCTTATGCACACATGTTGTTATTACCAGAAAATCCAGAATGAAATCACCACGAAACTATTAACACACTATTCTAATTCCCAATGGTTCTAGATACCGTGTTTGAGACCCTCCTCCCAAAAATTTCTGCGTGACACTGATAGAGTTTTGGAAAAAAAAGACGCAGTTTATGTACAGCATGTTAGGTATGAAATCTCTAGAGAGGTGTTAATTTTCACACCTCTTAGTGCAAAGCAGAAGCATCAGGAAACTGCGTTTTCCACGAGTGAAAAAGGTTTCCACGGTCGGTCTGTTCGGCTTTGTAAACCGACAAACATGAAGACCTTACCGTGTAAACGGCTTGTCCGTAGATGTCCCCCGGTTCTGGTGAGCAAAGCCGTTTTATTGTCCCCCTGAATGTACGAAACAATCACAGGGCCCCTCGGAAAACTATTACTGCCCGCGTCTCGGCTACATGAAAGAGGGCCGGTGTTTTGTTTCACGTTGTTCTGTCCTGATATATGAATGAGTGACAGATCCAGCTGGCGTGGGAAACTCAGGTAAACAAAACACCATGGTTCGTTCCCTGTTTAGACTGGGCAGGGTACGCGGGAAGTTGGTAAATATGTCTGTGTGATTACAAGGGAAAGATGCGTGGATTAAAAGTGAGTAAGGCAATCTGTCAAATGTTTGTACGGTGCTAACGAAGCTATAGAACGCCCACGAGGTCACGAAAGGCGGTCGGATACGGGAGGCTATATTTTCCATTATACGGCACAGTGGCCTATCAGTGCTGTGGAAAACAGCAATAAGAGTCGTTGTAACAATAAGAGCTACAAGAAATGTAGGCAGACCAAAACAAGGTTGTTTTTTTTTAAGTTAGCTACAGAAAACCAAGGACTGGAAAATCACGTGAATCCTTGGTGCAGGCCGTCCTTGCAAAGAAGGACCAGCTTGTAGTCTTCGCTCCATGCTCCATAAGAAGCAATAAACAGAGGGCTACAGGCAAATGAAAAATGGCTCTTAGAGGACTGCATCATAAATCGATTCTTTGCGGACCCATCTGTATTGAACGTATCTCAAGTCCGAAAAGCTTCCTAAAATAATGTAAGGGTATTTTGCACCAAATCAGCCCATATTGTCGACCTTGCTGAATTTGATTAAACGCACCAAAATATATTACTAGACTGGTTTTTAAAATAGAAGTGTAGCTCCTTATTTTGAAAAACAATTAAATAGACTTGCAAAACGTAAAAAAAACGTCTATCTGAAGGTATCCTTTCTAATTCTTCCTAGTGGATTCTTTGCTTGTGGTTCTCCGGGTTTTGTCTCGGACGGTGAATTTGCCACAATGGGCTCCCCATCGATTTGGTCGTTAAGTGAGTCATAGCCTCTGTTTAATGCAGTTAGATTAGGTCTTACTTTCGTTTCTTCTGAGATTTCTCTATTTTGTCCTCTAACGAAGACGTTGTGCTCGAAACGGAGCCCCGTGCGTTTGTGGCGGTGTGGCCCAGTAAAAACCAATTGGTGGACGATGAAAACTATAAGAGGTCGGATATGCTCAACCTGAACCACAGTTGTGGCGCGGCACGAATTGACGACCACCCAATCGAGCATTGTGGAGGGAGTTTGCTGCTGCCACGGCCAGGATGCCAATAGACATGATGGATAACCTGATTGCGTTGCTAGTCCACGCCGCTAAGGACCTGAAGAAAGAAAGAAGAATATCATATGATGGGTTCTTGAAGGAGGGCTTCATTCTGCTGGCCACCCCGGAAACTTTTACAAACAGCAAGACATACTGCAAGGACAACATTTAATGAGTCCATTGTACCTTAGCAGAAAAAACACAACTTTTGCAGAAATGCCTGGTTAAGTTCATCACAAAGGTTGACTAAGACGCATATGAATTCTGTAAGCTTGTTTTCGTCTGTGGGCCTGTGGATGCAGCTTCCATGGTCTCTATCGTCAAAATCCTGCCTATTCAGTTTCAGCCACTTCTTCTTCTTCATTTGTTAGGGGGCTGCGAGTGTGATTCAGGCAGTTTTTTCCAGCATCCCTCTTCCTGAAGGAGGATTTTTCTAAATCACCATTTTTAAGATGGCCCCCCCCCCCCACCCTCCTGAACTCGCGATATCCTTTTATCCGTAGAGTCGACGCCTTGGGTGTCAGGAATCGGCGGGTACACTTATGCAGGAAGTCGATGAGTGGGTTTGTTTGTATCCAATTCTGGATGTCAGTCGGTAAATTGACACCCCACAGAGAAAAAATAAACCCATTGTCGAGCGGGAGTTGCTTCGGCGGTGGTATTTTGTGTTATAACCAAAAGTGCATCGCTACCTTATTGGTGCGAAATTCGTCATGGAGAAGAACGGATTCAGAGGGGCTTGTCCCTATCTTAAGACTGCAAAGTTGTTGTAATGAAAGTCTGTCAGACAGCCATCATTTGCACTCCACCCTTCGAAGATGACATGTGTGCCGACAATAGCCAGTCAAAACGTTGAGGTTATATATGAACGAGACTTACGGTCACCTAGCAAACACGGCAAATGCAGGTATCCTTGGTGAAGTTACATAAAACACTATCAAAATGACTTTCGCCACATATTGGACATAAAAAGAACAGTGTACGAATAGATGAACAGATTTTGGCTGATAATCCCTGATGCCTACCGGACAGGAAGTTTCCGAATGTTTAACTACGATGTAAAAGAGGATATATATGGACCATACCCTGTGAAGAATTAACAAGAGCCGATGGACTATCGTAATTTTTGCATTTAAAAAAAAAAATTGATAGGAAATCGCTCATTGGCCTCATTTTGACCAACTGCTTACAAATTTTGAAACGAGTTCACACAGCACCTGATGATGATGATGAATGCGTTATATCCGCCAACTTCGTGTTTGTATCTAGTTCGTACTTCAGCGCAATACATGGATGTCTTGGACTTTATTAACCCGTTGTACATACTCGGTTTATTGATGCTAATAACACCACACATTGCAGGGATGGGGGGAAGAATAATGTACATTTGGGATATGTGGGTAATTTTTGAATGTAAAAACGTTGAACTTATTCTACTTTTGGATAACTGCGTCCTACAGAAGTTTAAGGTACTTGTAACTCAAGGATGCTTCCGCATGGTCAAATGGGACATAACTTTGAAATAATCCTAATTATAACCGGCTAGGTTGAACGAGGGGACCACCTCGCCAAAAGGAGGCAAAATTTTTATTGAAAAAAACCAAAAAAAAAAAAAAAAAAAATCGATAATTGAACGTTAACATAAAACTGGTAACTTGAGTCGTGCATCAAGGGACGGATTTCGTTTGCAAATTAATTAAATAAATTTTCAATTCCTGATAATTTGGCATACAAAATTATGTTACCGGCAGTTAGTTTGACAAAGATATCAACGATATGCGTCAGAGTAAATTGTGAATACCGTCTGAACTTCTTAGATTAAGATCCAGGGTGTTTTGTTAAATTACATGCCAACCGTGGATTGCGAAATGGCTAGGTCCTTTTTTTGATCCAGTAACATCTACTCTATAGAGCCTTTTTTATTGTTTAATCGATTTTACTTTTAATACATTAACGGGGGAAACATCAAACGTGGGCCGATCAGATTACCAACCTCCTGTTGTCTTTGCTTTCTTATAGCTTATACTGGTTCCGGATGGGTTCGAATGTATAAGGGACGCACATTTTTTTCACATGCCTCCCGATAAATAGGTGCCTTATTAAACATGACAAAAAAAAATATCCCACTTGTCAAAGCTACTTACAATAGTTGGTCTGTTTCAATAAACAACAATATACAAGGTTTGCACTGTACAGCTAATCTAGAATTACGATTGGTTAGACGTGTGGTTTACGAAGTGCTTGCCTTTCGATACAATGTACCGGGTCTCAGGTTTCGAATCCGGGGAAACGTTTGCGTTCCATGCTTACCAGGCTGCAAATTGGCAGCTCTACCCCTGCCTCTTGTACCCTGCCGGTTTTAACGGAAAAACAAAGGCAGCTAGAAGGGGTACACCCCACATTGTAGAAAACGAGATACATGGTAAGTTGAAAGTCTGTAACACTTCACTCCCCTCCGGCAGTATTTGTTCGAGGAGACTACTGTTTGGTTTGCATAATTGTGTTGTTTGCGACGACAGATAAGGTAAAGGTAAAGGACCCCTCGTTACATGCCCCACGGAGTGGATAGTGGGAATATGGTGTGAGGACCCCATAGGTTTATTTAACCCTCGGTACTGAAGGGGTGATGTGAATCAAGCAGCACGCCGGCCGCGGTAAACCTTCCCCAGAGATTGAGTCTGGTACCCTAAATCGTGAGTTTTGCTGTATGTGACCTTAGACTGATTTGAAGGCGATGGGTAAACGAGTATATTTAATGGGCTTGCACTAGTCTTTGGTAAGGTATGTTTGATATAAGTAGGAACAACCGGCCTGAAACAGTAGTGTGAAGGAATGCCAACTTGAATAAACCGTTGAGCCAACAGGTGTTGGACGGTTGGTGATTGTATCTCAGTTTATAATAGGGCCACAATACAACATAAGTGCCACGTTCTCGTCGTGTGAGAGCATCAAGCAGGAAGATGACATTACAGCCAGTCAATTACAAATGTGTGTTCGAGTAGCAGACATAAGCAATAATGTCTTTCATTGTGCCGGTGTTAAAGTCAGAATGTCTAGGTATCTTCTACGAACGCCTTCATACTTTACTAATTCCGGATTGATTCAAAATCACTTTACTGGCCCCATCTCCTTAAGCCACACCACAATCCCGCCATCAACAATCTTTACTGAATTGAGTTTTTTTCAATTATCCTGACGCTGAGAATACGTTTTATTACAATATAACAAATGGTCTGGTCGCTCTTCCCACATAAAATGATCCGTACACTTTGAAAACAACAGCCCAACACTCCAAACTGTACCTAACGGATTAACCTTCGTGCCCCCCGCAGCAAGACCCTGTTCCAGCGTCCATACACTAAATACCTGTGTCACAACCCAGTCCACAACTCCGCACGAATATAAAAACCCTTTTTTTGTTTTTTTTTTACACTCGAAGCGTATTCGCGTTCTGCTCCATTTGCCCACAGCGAGGTATTACACGCCTGTGGAGCAAAGTGATTGGGTTACACTATGACCCCGCCCCCCAGCGGAAAAACGGAAAGTTGTTTCCATAAATAGTAAGTTATGTTATAGAAAATGCGAGCAATCGTTTCCGGCCAAGTCTATGGCATACCTGAGCAACAGTCCTATGGAATGTAGTCAGCACCATGGAAAAAAATGAGAAAAAATCCAATGAAGATAAAAGTGTGAAGAATATAGATAATGAAATGTGGGAAAGTTTTGAAAATGAAAACATCTGAATGCAGTTAATTAAAAAGAGGAATGAAATGAAAGAGCTCGAACTAATTAAATAGTATGAAGTAAGTATTAAGAATTACGTTAATGTAAGTTTCCATATGAACCTGTGTGTGCTGTCCGGTAGCATTGTGTAAAAACTAAATTAACTAAAAGTTTACTGAAGTGTCATCAATGATAAGTTCCTTCTTTCCTTGGTGGTGAAAGATTACTATTTGTAATTGTTAGCCACTTGATAGTCCACATAACTGGTTGGAAGTAATAACACAAAAGAAGTGTTCAAATGCGAAGTTCGCCCGTAGGGCGTATCGACATCGATTGTTTCTTGTGTGGAGAATGCTTTTTCAATATTTTGCCTCTTGTGTGGACACAGGTCTCTGAGCCCCAACATTGTGAAAGTCGGTTTGCGGGATATAGGGAAAATATTAGCATTATAAAGTTCTGCATCCCAGTCATTTTGTGAAGGATTTGCCATTAAAGAAACAGGACATAGAGCCTTATACTGTTGAAGCTGAGATACTGTTTGATTAATTGGTTCCTGTACCGCATAACGTCATGACTGTCCGGGAAAATCTAGATTCCTGTGTACCTGGTGTTTCCTGGAACGTGATTGTATGTGAAAACGATTTTGAAATGGATCCATCACAAAAAAACGTCGCTTATCTTGGTCTTTCAAATGGACTTGAGTTTGTTTTCTCTTGATGAACGATGGGAATAGGTATCTGGTTATGGAGATTTTGTCCAAGATAACGTTTTGGGTAAAGTTTAGGGCGAGGGTATCTGTAGACTATCCTCTGCGTGGACCGGGGGGGCCAATGGGTCGCCAGCAACGTTCATATCTCTTGAGAATCGGGGTAGTGTCTGTCGGTGTACATCGCCACAAAAATCTGCAAGCACTATTGCACGTGCCCGCAATAGTCGAAATGATTTAGTCCAAATATGGGCAAATTCTAATTGCATAAACGTGCGACTCGTCGCGTTGTTCATGTTGGATCGGACATTTTGAAGGGAACGACAGGCCTGTCTGGGTCCTGTCCCTCGATGATGATGAACGAGAAACCAAGCACGGTAACGCGGAAGCTTTGGGACATCCCATATGATCGCGACGGAAAAAGCTCGCAGCGCTCAATAATTGGATATCCTGGTTTCTGTCTTTGTGAGCTTCCTCGACACATACATCACCGGATGAAGCATTCCATCTACTTCTTTTGCATCAAGGAGCCACCAATACAGGTACATCGAAGCGTCTGGTCCTGAGAATAAATGGGAGATGAGGATCATGGGAGTTTTTTTTTAAATTGGTGCACATGAAAAGTAATGCTTTGAAATTGGACTAGAGCTATGTTGCAGGCCTCCGTCCAGACAACTTCGAATTAGGGGGAGCCTTTTTGTAGTTAACTCAGATAGAACTGACGTAACTGAAGATAAATGAGGCATAAAATTTATTATAGAACACTGTAACAAGGGCCGAGAAAGAAGACTACGCACCTGCTTTTTAGTCTTAAGAATGGGTAGGTTAAGAATCTTCGAGATAGTTTTATCCTCAGTTTTCAGAAAATCCATGGCCGCACTCTGTGACCTAGGAATGAAATTTCTTTGAAACCTATGTGAAACTTTCGAAGGATTCGCTGTCAGATTATTAGAGCGAAGAATTTCGAGAAGAGATTTTCAATCCGAAACATGTTCGTCCCAAGGAAGTGTGCTCGGAACAAACCAAATGTCATCTATATAGGAGATGATATCAGACCTATGAGGAAAATAGTTTCCTCATTATTCCGAACGAAAAGTCGCTGGTGCGTTTACCAAGCCAAAGCACATGAAATTTCCACTGAAAGAGGCCTTAGGGGTAGCGAAAGCAGTGAAAGTGTTATTAGGTTTGGACTTTTTCCGTGAGAGGTATTTGCCAATATCCCTTGGTCTAAGTCAAACATTGCTAAAGTAGGTTGCTTTAGAAAGTTTTGACAGTTAATTCGTCAAGAAACTGCCATTGGCTCTGCGTTCAGAACTCCGTATGGAAATGAGTTTACGAAAAGCCCTATGCATATCTTAATAATTATTATCCTTCTTCTTGATTATAACCAATTTGGGAAAGAATACAGCAGGGACTTGAAGGTGCAATATGTTAAGCTGTAACATTTGACCATAATTCTTTTTCAAACCTGATCCTGAAAGTGGATAGGGATAGGTAAGGCCTTAATTTAATAGGTTTGGTGATCTGTGGAGTCTAAGATCATTGAGCATTAACAGCATCTAAGATAGGTTTGAGATATTCAGGTCTATCATGGAATTGTTTGAGCATGTTGATGTGAAAGGTTTTATTCTTGCCTTTCACGTCAAGAATGTAATCAAAATCTGTCAATTTTGAAATAATTTCATATGGACCACTCCACGAAATGAGAAGGCTATTCTCTCTCGTTGGTAGCAGGACGTAAGCTTTGTCTCCAGGAAGTAATTTCCTTAACTTTTTCCAACGGTTTTGAAGAGATCTAGCTTTTTCTTTTGCCTTTTCAGATGAATCAGTCGCTATTTTCCAAGCGTCTATAAGTGTCTTTCGTAGATTCACCACATACTCATAGGATGACTGGCATTCCTGAGTCATCTCCGAACCTGTAAGTGATTGTTTTATTATCGACATGGGTCCTCGTGGTGGAGCACCATACATGAGCTGAAAAGGTGAGAACCCAGTGTGTTCGTTTGGGACTTCCCGATAAACGAACATCACTGCTGGGAGCACTCTATCCCAGTCTTGTGGATACGTCGTGGTCACTTTCCCCAGTAGTTGTTTCAGCGTTTTATTTAAACGTTCTATCATGCCATTGGACATAGGATGATAAACAGAGCTAAGAGATCTATCAATATTACATAGTTTCATGACATGCGACATGACATCTGACACAAACTGTGTTCCCCTATCTGATAAAATATTGTCAGGGAACCCCACTCTCGTAAAAATGAGGAACACTGCATCAGCCACATCGGTGGTAGCAATATGTTTAAGAGGTATTGCCTCTGGCCACCTGGTGCACATATCAATACAGGTGAGGACATATCTATGACCTCTGGCTGACGGAACTGACAGTGGACCTATTAAGTCTATGGCCATTTTTTCGAATGGTCGGACCGAAATATCCGCAGCCTGTATAGGTGCATTATGGTAAGCACCCTTTGTAGCCACTTGTTGGCATGTCTTGCACGAACGACAAAATAATTTGACATCCCTGACTACTCCAGGCCAATAAAAATGCCGTAAGACTCTATATTTCGTCCTAGCAAAGCCCATGTGGCCTGCACAGTTTGTATCTTGCGCATGTCTGAGAATGTAAGGTCGAATATTGGTTGGTACCATAATTTGTTTGCTGTACCGATGTAGCATCTCTAGCATTACGAATTAATATGTCATTTTTAATTGTATACCAAGGTTTTGTGACCTTTCTGAGCAATCAACATCATCTGATTCTACCAATTTGAAAAATCTTTTCAAAGAATTGTCATTCTTTTGCATATCAATAAATGATGTCTTCGTTAACATCGGCATAAGATGTTGATCTTCCTCCTTGTCATGATTGTTAGTCATTTCTTCTTCTTCTTGAGCCTGTGCCTGTGCTCTTGTAATGACCATATTAGCGTGTAGTATATGCTGACGTTCCCAGATTTCTATATCTTGGAGTGAACACGCTTTTATACCCACAGTATTGCCCATGATTATGTCAGCAATTGGTTCCTGTAATAAACATGCTTTCACTTGACCTGAGAAAAAATGGAGTATCAATGTGCACAGTGGACACAGGATAGAATTCCACCGTGCCCCCAAATAGGACACATTTTACATTCTCCCCGGTGCAGCAAGATGGGTCTACCAACGATTTGCGTACTCCAACAGTTGTGCAACCTGTATCACGCAAGACTGAAACTAGTTGATTATTTAAAAAACCCCTGTGAAACATTAGCGAGCCTTTCCCATCATGAGAGGCAAATGCGGGTACTAACGCGGGCACAGGATGACCGCCGGAAAGTCTGGAGACCAAATCCGGCTGAATCAGAGTGCTGCATTCTGAACAATTTGATGGATTAAATAAATCAGCCGCACACGCATTTGCAATATTTGTGTTTTTCTCCATTGGGATTAACTGCTCCTGTGTTACTACTCGTATTATGACTCCAGTTCGAGTTTTTTCGATCCATGCTCCGAGAGCGATTATAGTTGTTATTACCCCGGTAATAATTCCGACTCTCTCTCTGTCATTCTGAGGATTATTAGAATGTTGAGGACACGTACAACCTGGGCAGTGTTGAGATGGAGGAGAGTTTTGGTTGTTTTTTGTATAATAGGATCTGTCTCCTCTGTTCATGTAGGTATTATCAGATCTACGCAATCCTCTGTTAGATTGAAAGTAACCCTGTGATGGTCTATTTCCCTCAAAATATCGTTGGGAGTTTCTCTGATATTGATAAGGTTGATTGCCAAAATTGTACCGTCCTCGGAAAGATCCACTATTTCGGTCATTATTCCTGCCAAAATTTCGATCCATACTTTGCGATCGAGCTCTAGAGTTGTTTATCTGCACCGAATGAGCTGATGCGAAAGGTAATGCCTCTTTAATAGCAGAGTTGTTCACACTCTTCCCTGGGTGTGCCGTCATAAACTGGCGCCCTAACCACTCAAGGGATTGAAAGATTCTGGCTTCCGTTCATGTAAATAGGACAAAAACTCCGGGCTAATGGAGGAAAGTACTTTGTCTCTCAAATATAGGTCCATCAAGTCCTCATATGTATGTTTGATTTTTGCCAACTCAATCCAACGATTGAAGCATAACTTTATAGTTGAAATGAACTCACTAAAGTCCTTGTTGCTTTCGGGTGTGAGTTTTTAAAAATCTTAGCCTGTATCCATTCTTGTCTAATTGATACTTTCTTAAAAGTAATGTTTTAGCTGCCTCATAAGATTTTATGTTTTCCTCATCCATTGTTGACACAGCTGTCAACGCTTCACATGTCAGTAATGACATTAAATGTATCACCCATGATGCTTTTTTCCAGTTTGTATTCCTCACACACTGTCTGGAATCGGTTTAGGAAGCACGAAATGTCGTCTATATTTTGATTAAATTTAGATAAGTGAAGTTTAAATGATGAAGCATGTTCTCTTTTGACCGAACCTGCGCTTTCTTGCTTACTCTGTTTATTACTAGCTTGCAATTTGAGTCTATCCAACTCTAGAGAAGCCATTTTTTATTCACGCAGAAATTGGGCTTTCTTAGCCTCTAAATCTATCTCATCTTGTCTTTTCTTTTCTTCAAATTCTTCTTGTCTTTTCTTTTCTTCTATTTTTTTCTAACTGAATTCGTTCATCTTTTTCGATCTCTCTCATTCTTGCTCTCTCATCCCTTTCCAGTTTCTTTTCTTCTCTTTCCAGTTTCTTTTCTTCTCTTTCCAGTTGCTCCATGGCAAACTCTTTAAGCACCTGGCCTTGCATTCCTATCTCTTTACCTAGCTGGATAAAATGCTCCAGACTAGACATTATGTAAGTTTAAGTGTATATATATATATATATATATATATATATATATATATATATATATATATATTATATATATATATATATATATATATATATATATACAGCGGCCATCCCCCGGTAAACGGCTTTGACAGGCCGGCTAAACTAGGTGAGGGTAGCCGACTGGTTATAAACCTTCGGTGAGTTAGGGTCTGCCTACCCATGCATGCGAAGACTGGATTCGGTAGACTGCGTGGAAGAAACCACCTGTTGGCTCAACAGCCATGCCGGCGATTACCACCAACGCGCTGTCGAGCGCAAGCAGCATCGCGACGCACGACGTAGAAAGCCATGGTCATCCACTGCACCTGACTTCATCTCCAGTCGTCTTGACTTGTCTTGCCACTGGATTAAGATGGACCCAGGCGAGAGAGTGAGGTCGACGAATTGCGCAACTCTTCCTCACTTTAAACCAAATCACTGCGCAAGTCACTCTTTCATCCACTCATCCACTCATCCATCCACTCACAACAAGTCCTGTGGCGATGGGCGAGCGGCGAAGCGGCAGGCGTGGGTGCGCTGGCAGTCGTAGTCGCAGACCTACACACAGGCGGCTCAGGCCATATGGTCGTCTTCCACTGATCAGAGCAGCAGTGGGATTCGGCAGCCCCCTGAGTGACTGAGCAGCCCTCTTTAGGAAAGCACTGCTCACCTCCATGGCACGAGGAAGGGGCTAGAAAAGGTGCCCTAAACATTGCCTGCTCCACCATTACCTAACCAGCTTACCGCGGTTGGTGGGTACCCTACTTCAGCGGGCGACACATAAGAAAAAGAAAGGACAGATTTTTTCCCCCTCATTCTAGGCGCGTGGAATGTGCGCACTCTACTCGACAGAGACTTAAAGTCAAACAGACGCGAGAGGCGAACTGCCCTGATAGGGAGAGAACTGGCCAGATACAACATTAACATAGCAGCACACTGAGTGAAACTCGACTTGCAGGCGAGGGCCAACTTTGCGAAAAGGGTGCAGGTTATACATTCTATTGGAGCGGAAGAGGAACTAAAGAAAGACGAGAAGCAGGGGTTGGATTTGCAATCAAAACAGCAATTATTGGCAAGCTAGCGGAGCCCCCGAAGGGAATAAATGACCGACTCATGATGGTCAAGATCCCCGCTGCTTTATGGAAGGAAACATGCCACCATTATTAGCGCGTATGCACCAACTATGACAAACCAGGATGACGTCAAGGATAAGTTTTACGAAGAACTACATGCAGTCATTGCATCAGTTCCCAAAGCAGATAAGCTTATTATTCTTGGTGACTTTAATGCAAGAGTAGGCTCAGATAACATCTCCTGGAATGGCACTATCGGAAAGTACGGCGTGGGTCGCTGTAACAGCAATGGACTTCTTCTCCTCCAGACTTGCGCAGAACATAACCCCTTTGTCACCAACACCATTTTTTCGACTTCCTATCCGCAACAGGACCTCCTGGATGCACCCTCGCTCGAAGCATTAGCACCTAATTGACTATGTAATTGTTAGGAAGAAGGACAGGCAAGATGTCCGGGTGACCAAGTCCATGTGTGGTGCCGAATGCTGGACTGATCATCGCCTCATTGTGTCTAAACTTAAAATTCGTATTCAACCTGCCAGGCGCCCTCAGGGAAAGAAAACTCAAAAAAGGCTGGATATTACCAAACTAAAGAAGACAAAAATTAAACAGTCATTCACTGACACCCTAGAAGACCGTCTCAAATCTATCTCGTTAGACGGCCAAAGTGCGGAAACAAATTGGACAGCCCTAAGCGAGCACATCTACAACACTGCTACAGAGGTCCTGGGTCCCGCCATCAAGAAACAAAATGACTGGTTTGATGAGAACTCAGATGATATAAAGAAGATGTTGGCTGAGAAACACCATCTCCATAAAGCATATTTAAATGATCCAAAATCTACATCCAAGAAAGACGCTTTTAACAACATGCGTAGAATCGTCCAACATAAACTACGCCAGATGCGGGATTCATGGCTGAGTAATAAAGCAGATGAGCTCCAAGGCTTTGCTGACAGCCATGACTTGAAAATTTTTTACCATGCACTCAAAGCGGTCTATGGTCCAACATCATCAGGATCATTTCCCCTCCTTAATGCAGATGGAAAAACACTAATTACAGACAAGGAAAAAATTCTCCAACGCTGGGTCGAACACTTTAATAATATTCTGAACCAGCCATCATCTATTAACGATGAAGCCATCAACCGACTGCCCCAAATTCCTATAAATGAAGCACTAGATGATATACCAACTCTGGAGGAAACTCAAAAAGAGATTCGTCAACTTCCTAATGGAAAGGCCCCCGGCTCCGATTCAATTCCTGTTTAGGTTTATAAAGATGGCGGTACAGTTCTGATAGAGAAACTTCACATGATCTTCCAGCAAATGTGGCAGAGTGAAACCATCCCACACGATCTCAAAGATGCGTCAATTATACATCTTTATAAACGTAAAGGTAATCGCCAAGACTGTAACAATCATCGAGGCATCTCACTACTATCAATCGCTGGGAAGATATTTGCCAGAATCCTTCTTAATCGCCTTACGGCTCATCTTGACAAAGGTCTTCTACCTGAAAGTCAGTGTGGATTCCGGAAAGAACGTGGAACCACCGATATGGTGTTCGCTGCAAGACAGCTTCAAGAAAAATGCCAAGAACAGCACTGTGACCTGTACACAGCTTTCATCGACTTGACAAAGGCGTTCGACACGGTCAGTAGAGAGGGGCTATGGAAGATCATGGCAAAATACGGCTGCCCAAAGAAATTTATCTCAATAGTGCAGCAGCTGCATGATGGAATGCGGGCTAGAGTTCAGGAAAACGGTGAGCTATCAGAGCCTTTCCCCCGTCTCAAATGGAGTTAAACAAGGGTGCGTACTTGCACCGACTCTGTTCAGTATCATGTTTTCTGCTATGCTGACTGATGCTTTTAGCGACGGGGACACAGGAATCGACATCAGATATCGTATTGATGGAAAATTGTTTAAACTTAGGAGGCTTCAAAAACCAAGGTCAAATCACACACCATCAGAGATCTTCTGTTTGCTGACGATTGTGCCCTCAGTGCTGGCTCAGAGGCTGATCTGCAGCGTAGCGTTGATAGATTCTCCGAAGCCTGCTCCAACTTTGGGCTTACCATCAACACGGGGAAAACAGAAATCATGTACCAACCAGCTCCTGGCACAATTTATACTGAGCCAGTCATCAAGGTAAATGGTGAGAAACTGAATGTTGTGAACAGGTTCACATACCTTGGTAGTACACTATCCCAGAACATCGTCATTGATGATGAGGTGAACACCAGGATCTCCAAACCAGCAGCACATTTGGCAGACTATACACCAACGTTTGGCATCGAAGTGGCATTAGTCTACAGACAAAGCTGAAGGTATACAGAGCTGCGGTGCTTCCAGTGCTGCTTTATGCATGTGAAACATGGACTGTATACAGGCGCCACGTAAAAAAGCTCAACCACTTCCATACAGTCTGTCTCAGGAAGATAATGAACATCAAATGGCAAGACAAGATCCCGGATACCGCCGTTCTTGACAGAGCTGGTATCCGTAGCATTGGATTACTATTCTGGATGCAGTCACAGGGATTCCGCTGGGCAGGTCATGTAGTCCGCATGCCAGACCATCGACTGCCAAAGAAACTCTTTTATGGTGAGATGCAGAAGGGTAGACGCTCCCATGGTGGCCAGAAAAAAGCGCTTCAAAGGGGACACGCTTAAGGCTTCATTAAAAACCTTTGACATAAGTCCTGACAACATGGGAAGCTGCTGCGCAAGGACCGAACTGCCTGGCGCACATCTCTTCGATAAGGTGCAGCAGCATGCGAATCTTCCAGAAGAGCAGCAGCGGAACAGCGGAAGACAAGCTAGAAAAGATCGTGAAATAAAACCTTCACATGAAGCAAACATTCCCTGCCCACACTGTCCGAGATCCTTCCAGGCCCGCATCCGGCCCCTCAGTCACCTTCGTACTCATCGACTATCCTAACATCCTAACATTTGGATGAACAGAGTGGTCTTCACAACCTGTGAGGGCCGAACATCATATATATCTATATATTTAAAAGTAACTTAGTCTAAATATGAATATGGGTTACTGATGAGTGATAAACAGCACCAATGAATGCCAATTCGTTAAAACTGAGTACTCTGCAAATGTGACCTAGCAAGTAATCAGTGCAAACAAACAAAAAATAATGTCGAACACTATAAGACAGAACACGTAGTACAATAGTGTAGCAACAGAAGAAAATACTAAGGTGTAGAAAAAAAGATAATGTTTGAAATGAATGCTTATACTATAAGGTTAGACTAGACAAGACAAATTTACAACGTAAAATTCATATATCAACATAATGATAGCTAGAGAAGACCAACAGTAGACGTACAAAAATGCAGAAAACTAAATTTAAAAAAACAACCAACAAATACGAACAACAGTGAAAAAAAAGGACAGCACGTCTATAACATAAAGTAAATATAGTATATTCACAAAGAGCGCTTTCTACACAGCATTTTGAGCCGGGCCTCTTTGAGAAAATATTACATAAATTTCCCTACTGACACCCTTGATTACAGACCCGTCCGAAGATGAGATGTAATTCTGCTTATCAAGGTCCCACAAACCCCAACAAACATAAAACAGATAAACAAAAAGGCTCTACTATAGAATTTTGTAAGACTAAGGCTACAACAAACTAGTCCACTTACCTTTTTATGATCCTTCCCCCAAAGTATAAATGCACGTGACAGTATTGTTGCCTCCAACATATGCAACAGGTAGAGCGAAATTTCATCGATACAGATTGCTCCCACATGTAGAACTATCCATCTTGTTTCACTGGTTGAATGACTGTGCTTGGTCTTGACTGCAGAAATGTTGTTTGATTACTTTAATTTTTCTTGACCAATCCAACCTGGAACTGCGTAGAGTGATGATAACTTTCGTCTCAAAAAAGTTGAAGAAAATACGAACTTCTATTTGTAAAGATCAGCATATATCAAGATTTAAGTGCGCTGTTTACGCTTTAAGTTTCTTCTCGCCGACCCTAGTTTGAAGAAAGCCGGTTGGCATAGGTTGCGCAGAAATTTCTATTGCTTTTCGATACTGTAAAATTCGTCGATGTGGCTAGGGACAGTAGTATCGTTTGATAAAATCTTGTGGGTAGAACGAAATCCCGTGTATACTGGCCACCACTTTATACTGTTACCTTATACTTATTGAAGGTTATTGGGTAACGAGTATATTAATGTGCTGCACTGGTCTTGTAAGGTATTTTGATATAATAGACAACAGTCTAAACAGTAACGTAAGGAATGGCCAACTTGAATAATCTTGATCAACAGCTTGTTGTACGTTTTATCACATTTAATATGTCACAATACAACATAAGTGTACTTCACTTCTTTTGAGAGCATATGATGATATGACGTTACATCAGTAATACAAATGTGTTCAGTAGCAGACATAAGCAATAATGTCGTTGTGCCGGTTAAAGTCAGAATGTCTATGTATCGTCTACGACGCCTTCATACTTTACAAATCCGTATTGATTCAAATCTCTTACTGTCCATCTCCTTAAGCCACACACAGTCCGGCGCACATTCTTAATGAATTGAGTTAATTATCCTGATTCTGAAATATTTTATAACAATAAACACTGGTCTGTCGCTCTCACATAAAAATCCGTACACTTTGAAAACCCAAGCCAAAACTCAACTGTCCTAACGATAACCTTCGTTCCCCCCGCAGCAGACCCTGTCCACGTCATGAACTAACTACCTGTGTCACACACATTCCACCACTCGCACGCTTTCACACTCGAAGCGTATTCGCGTTCTGCTCCATTGCGCACAGCGATGAATTACACGCCTGTGAGTAAAGTGATAGGTAAACACTTGTCTAAAAAAAATCCTACCTCAACTGGGAATCGAAACCATGGGACCACCGAGCTAGTAAGCCAGTGCACTAACCACTACCACGGTCTCCGACGACTGATAATTTAGACGATTATATTTTCATACGTAATTAAAACTTAAAACATGGTCTAATTAGTATTTCAGTGTTTATTCATTTATAGGTAACTTATATTTTCTTTTAGACAGGTAGAGTTATCAGGTAAAGCATAATATGACTATCGCATGTTTTGTCTTGGTCACGGTGACATGTGGTCTCTTCGTTACGGTCCATGGACTGAAGGTCAGCTCAGTTTGCTGTGACAAGGTAGAAGGATGCGCATACACAGGTAATTCGACGATTGTGCCGCCTAGTCTCGTCTTGTCTTGTCTTTCCGTGGGTGGATCCTAACCATCCCTGTCTTGTGACGTTTTTTGGTCCATTGTTGTTGTGAAGTATTGTAAGGAGCTCACATTTTCATTCTTGAGCCAGCTGTGTCTCATCGGCTCATATGAACCCGCGATATTTTAGGATTTCTGTATTTTTTATCCATTTGCCTCTTGTGCATCAACTTCCAGGAACTTGCTTACACGGTGCAGTCAAACAGGTATGCACACCATCATTGCGGGCAGACGCTTAGAACTGGGTGGGCCATGTCCTCAAAAGAAGACCTGACATCATCACGTGAACTGCAATGCTATGGACCCCAGAAGGAACGTGAAAGAGAGGCAGACCAGAGACAAACCTGCTGGAGAACTGTGGGAGGCCTAAATGCAAAAAGCACGAATCAGAAGTTTGGGCATTGCATAAAGGGTGGCCACCGGCCCGAACAAAGTGGAGATAGTAAGTTTCTTCCCTACAAGACGCCACTATGCGTTGTTCGCCACTGACTACTGTGTCAGTCAGGAACTAAGGATCCGAGAAGAAAAAGAAGAAGGTGATCCGCTAGCATCTTGGTCTCCTCGTGCCATAAACCAGATCTTCTGATGTTGTTGGCACGTAGTCGTAACTGATCGGGCTTCATTCTCATGAGATGGCCAAATAATTTTATTTTTGTTTCTCTATGTATCTGATGCAAAATGTATGTCACAGAACAGTTTCATGAGTGTGAATGATGATAGTGATTGGTCGTATTAAGGGTCACTGAACTGTCGTTGTCAACACTTGTAAGTGTAACTCAGTGATTGAGTTTGTCTGACTGTACGTCAACATTGTGTGACTTGTGCGTGCGCTGGGAGAAAGCGTTTAGTGAATACAAGTCTGGGGTGACTGGGATTATTCGGTGTTTGGCAGCCGAGCTGTGAGCTCGTATTGTGTGACTGTGGAGAACCACATATGTGATTATTTCAAATATGTTGGATATATGTATTATAAGGTAGGTCCTACCTATTGTGGATAAGGCGACGGTTATTGTTCTGCCTGAGAGTGTTCCTGTTGGAACCATATTTATATTCCTGTTCGAGGAGAACAGTAAAGGGCGTTGCAGTGTCCACCCCTGGAGCTACTGGGAAGAAAGGCGAAGAGTTTCCCGCCTTGTAGCTGTATCGGAATAAATACAGGCGTTGTTGAATTCCCGCCTGGAGGAGATTCTGAGAGAATCTATATGGCGATGATTAATGCTGGAAACCACTTAGAATAAGTGAATCACACCTGGATGGTGTTATGACTGTGCGAGTAGGGTATGTCGCACAAATTACTTTACGTGTACTGTTAGTGTGTATTCCTGTAAAGCCAGTTTCGTGAACACGAGAGTTAAGAGTATTTCCTGCAGGCAATGTCAGTCTAGATGTGATGTCAGTCTGCTTGCTAAATGTAATTGATTTCCACGATTTCTCTATCAGTCGAATAAATGTTATGGAACTGTACCAGTGGCGTTGGGTTAATTCGTACGAGCTATTGTCGATCTTCGTCTACATACAACCCACACCCACCATAATATTGTTCCTTACAATGTACTTCCTAATGTTTTTCTGATGTCAATATTTCTTATTTTATCTCTTCTGATAACACTTTACTCTCCACCTTTTATGTCACGCGGTGTGATTTACAAAAGGCTGATACGCTAGTCTGACGGGAGCAAGGCACTTGGAATGGTCAGATTACCGCCTGTTTGTAATGCTCTTATAGAGTTTCCTATTACATAAAAAGTAGTTAATACAGTTGTGTGATGAAGATTATTGTTTTAAGACATGATTAATCATGGTGCCGATGACACTTCGATGATGCTAATGAAATTAAGTCAGTGTAAGTAAGAAAATCAGTATCTCCATCTTATTGAATGGAAATAACTCCTAGGATATCTCTACAATTTTCAATGTTATATGCTTACTATAAGGAAGTGAACCTTGAAAATCCATTCACAAAACAAACAAACAAACAAATAAATATTAAAAAATTAAAGGCAGTGTCGTTTCTATTGGTTTCATCGACAATTATTTATTTGGTGCCCCCTGAACCTACATTTCTATTTACATTATAAACATCATCATCAGATGCCATCTCTACATCGAATATCTTCTGCAATGGATCTCCAACGTCTTCTGCCTTTTGTTTTGATTGTACACTCTGATTGCCTCTTTCCTGCCTCTTGTTTTGATTGTACACTATGACTGCCTCTTTCCTGTCTCTTGTTTTGATTATACACTTTGACTGCCTCTTTCCTGTCTCTTATTTTGATTGTACACTCTGACTGCCTTTTTCCTGTCTCTTGTTTTGATTGTACACTCTGATTGCCTCTTTCTTGTCCTTCTCTTGATCGTATCTTCCCACTTGTAGCGCTGTCATCATCTTGCACGTTTGATTTCAACTCTTCCTTCTAATATGGTCGTCAGTAAAAGTGTTATGTCAGTTTTTTACATTGCCAAAATATTTTATACCTGACTGGGGACAAAAGTCATTTTAAATATTATTATTCGTTGTTCAGTCTCATTTTTTTATGAGGAAAAAAAAAGAAATAACAGAACGAAATTAACAAGGACAGAAATTCAAGCTGGAAAGAAACTAGCAAACAAACAAAAGATAGTTCTCGCCTATGATTGATACATTGTATATAATTTATTTTAAAAATTGAATGGTATGAAATCACTTTTACAAGATAACGGTACACAGGAAACACGGAATGTTTCGGGTTATACCCTTCGTCAACCACAGTTACAAACAGGTGACGAGGACAAGAATTACATATAGATACTACAAAAACATACGATGATGAGAAACATACACCAAATGAGTGATACACCAAATGAGTGATACACCAAATGAGTAATACACCCAAAGAGTGATACACCAAATGAGTGATACAAGCAGATGGAAAAAGGCAATGGCCATGGGTTGTGCATTTAAAGGTAAGATGGTATGCAGTAAAACATGGATGTATAAACGAAGGTATGAGGTTTACGGGTGAAACCGTTTTGATGGCATTTGCTCCACAGGCAGTTGAAAGTTGATAATGTTGATGTCTCACTAAAGACTGTGCCTACTTAGATATGTATATAGACTGACAGACATAGACAAATAGATTGACATACAGACAGGCCGACAGACAGACAGACAGACAGACAGACAGACAGACAGACAGACAGACAGACAGACAGACAGACAGACAGACAGACAGACAGACAGACAGACAGACAAGACAGACAGACAGACAGACAGACAGACAGACAGACAGACAGACAGACAGACAGACAGACAGACAGACAGACAGACAGACAGACAGACAGACAGACAGACAGACAGACAGACAGGACAGACAGACAGACAGACAGACAGACAGACAGACAGACAGACAGACAGACAGACAGACAGACAGACAGACAGACAGACAGACAGACAGACAGACAGACAGACAGACAGACAGACAGACAGACAGACAGACAGACAGACAGACAGACAGACAGACAGACAGACAGACAGACAGACAGACAGACAGACAGACAGACAGACAGACAGACAGACAGATAGATAGATAGATAGATAGATAGATAGATAGAAAGCGTAAACTAATAATAGTCTCTATAGAAATTCAGTACATTATAATTAGAGTAGATGCTGCTTCAAAATTCATTATAATAAAAATTAGC
Source organism: Oreohelix idahoensis (assembly GCA_024509875.1). NCBI lineage: Eukaryota > Metazoa > Mollusca > Gastropoda > Stylommatophora > Oreohelicidae > Oreohelix > Oreohelix idahoensis. Next base: position 168,029 of record JAMPIV010009170.1, on the reverse strand, counting down.
GAAGTTTTCATAAAAAGCACTGGATGTCGACCACAGAACATAAGAAACGTATAATAAAAACATGACATTATGACTTTTTTATTCTAGTGGCTATATTGTGTTTACATTATCCGGGGCTGTGTAATTTAGAATTCGCGTAAATGTAGGTAGATAGATATATATATATTCAGGCTCAACCAGTGACAGGACATCTCAACACATTCACTCCACAGACGGTGTTTGTCGCTGTCCCAGCTCGAGTCGAACAAGTCTACCGGAGTGTGAGCTACAAACAACGACAACTACGTCGCCAAAAACAACAACATCTCCATCGACAACAACAACTGTTGAGCAAGAAACAACATATCCTTTCTACTACGCCGACCCTAGCTGTTGCGATGAGGACTACTTTCCACTTTTTATCTATGCGCAATATGCCGGGTGTTATATTGAAGGAGGTAACTGTATATACAAATGATAACGTAACTCCCATTATGGATGCACATACCGACATTTATGCAGCTTATGTCTACGTATTTTCTCATGTGTCTATTCCTACTTTCCTCGTGCACCTCTTGGAACATATAGCTAACTTCTTTACTTCTCATTTTAACCTGGTTTTGTATCAACTAAGCTATTTTCTTGTCATTTTCTGGACTTTTCTGATCCTTTTTCTGTTCCCTTTGAGTAGCACTTTTGGGCTTCCACATTTTTTTCTGTTGTTCTTCTTCTTCTTCTTCTTGTTTTATTTATAGATCTAGCATCGCTTCAGCTCTCATTCTTTGGCCCAGTGCTATGTAGTGTCATCTGCAAGCATCATCGTCTTGGCATTGTAATGCTGGGATGCCTGTGGATTACGTGATCTTCCAGGGCAGAAGCACTGTCCTATAACTATGGAAAATAATGGGTGGGAGTTTTGTGTCTTCTCTAGATATAGACAAAGTACAGTTCACAGTGCTGATTCCTCGAATCAAATCGTCAGCTGGTTATGTCGTCAGCCTATAGACTCTAGGCATGTGATTAAACGTTCGTGACGTTTCTGTGCATTTACGATGGGTTCCGGTCGACAGGGAGCAACACATACTGGTTCCCCCACCAGAGGCCTGTTCAGTACAGTTCTAGATTCTTTCCTTTTGAGGTACTATCTCTACCACAAGCAGAGGATTGGTGTAACAGATTTCTGAAAGTGTGGTATCAGCCCCATGACAGCCAAACATCTGCTGTAGTCGTGTCCAAAAAACAGTAGAGGACGGAATAGTATATGGCAATAACCTACTTTTCTCCACGAAAAACTGTTTGGAGCTGTCAGGAATCTTGAGCTGACTACTGTCTTTATTAGAGTCATTAATGTGAAAGTGTGTGGGTGAATAAAGAAGAACAAGAATAAGAAGAAAAAGAAGAAGATGAATCCTTTCTCAACAGAGAGGTGATGAACGGTGCTAAAAGATTGGTTTTGTTACCGAGGTTTGGTCCTTAAGATCCGTTGTGCTTAGCTTGAGAATTCATACCCCAGTTACCAGGATCACCCCGAGGAGGGTATGGCTCTTCGCCATGCATAATGGTCCTCGGGTATGAGAGGTTATGCTAGTCCAAGAGGCTGACGTCGCAGTAGTCGCTACGTGCATTTTTTATTAATCACTTGGTCGATGATGAAAGACGGGAAAGGATTCACAAAGCGGATGTTCAATGTATATTTGCATCTCAGGAATATGTAATGGTATAATCATTTCATGCTCATTTTTTTAATATATATTTTTGCCATTAGGCGCCCCAGGGAGGAGCAGCTTTTCTTCTTGAACGAAATGTGTTCCTTTCTATAGTGATGTATCGTGTTTCCAGGGCTAGCTCTAGGGGTTAGGTCCTCCCAAAGGATCCCGTTAAAGGCCTATTGAGGCATATTGGGAATACGGTGTTAGGCCTGTATTTTCTTGACCATCGGCACACTAGGGGTGATGTGGTCAGCATCACGACGGAGGCCGTCGCGAACCAACTATTTAATTAGTGCTCCCTGGCTGGACACGTGCACACGTGCGAAATAAAAGTGGTTTATTTGCATGCTCCCTGAGCACGAGAGTGCTGTGGAGGACGTCATATTTTTCTGTTGCTGCATCTCATTTTTTATAATGAAGAACAAAACTGATTAACAGAACAAATATGACATTAACAGAACAAATATGACATTAACAGAACAAATATGACATTAACTGACCAAGTATGACACTAACAGAACAAATATGACATTAACAGAACAAATACGAAATTAACAGAACAAATATGACATTAACAGAACAAATATGACATTAACAGAACAAATATGACATTTTTTTTTTTTTTTTATAACCAGCGGCACTCGAGCTTTTCCAGCTCTTTTGGCCCAATGACATGTCATTGCGAGGGGGGGGGGCCGGCGGGCTTTCCTTCCAACCCGGTCAGGAGCTTCGCTCCTTCCCATCCACACGGGATTTATGTGCAGGAGCCGTTCAGATTATTCAGTCAAATTTCCGGTCGTAAACATTTCTTCAAACGCCGACGGCCGGGTTTGAACCATGAACACCTGGTCGCCAGTACAACGTTGTAGCCATTACACCAGCGCGGCTCCCAATATGACATTAACAGAACAAATATGACATTAACAGAACAAATATGACATTAACAGAACAAATATGACATTAACTGACCATGTATGACACTAACAGAACAAATATGACATTAACAGAACAAATATGACATTAACAGAACAAATATGACATTAACAGAACAAATATGACATTAACAGAACAAATATGACATTAACTGACCAAGTATGACACTAACAGAACAAATATGACATTAACAGAACAAATATGACATTAACAGAACAAATATGACATTAACAGAACAAATATGACATTAACTGACCAAGTATGACATTAACAGAACAAAAATGACACTAACTGACCAAGCATGACACTAACAGAACAAATATGACATTAACAGAACAAATATGACATTAACAGAACAAATATGACATTAACAGAACAAATATGACATTAACAGAACAAATATGACATTACATTAACTGACCAAGTATGACACTAACAGAACAAACATGACATTAACAGAACAAATATGACATTAACAGAACAAATATGACATTAACAGAACAAATATGACATTAACTGACCAAGTATGACACTAACAGAACAAATATGACATTAACAGAACAAATATGACATTAACAGAACAAATATGACATTAACAGAACAAATATGACATTAACTGACCAAGTATGACACTAACAGAACAAAATTGACATTAACTGACCAAGTATGACACTAACAGAACAAATATGACATTAACAGAACAAATATGACATTAACAGAACAAATATGACATTAACAGAACAAATATGACATTAACAGAACAAATATGACATTAACAGAACAAATATGACATTAACTGACCAAGTATGACACTAACAGAACAAATATGACATTAACAGAACAAATATGACATTAACAGAACAAATATGACATTAACAGAACAAATATGACATTAACTGACCAAGTATGACACTAACAGAACAAATATGACATTAACAGAACAAATATTACATTAACAGAACAAATATGACATTAACAGAACAAATATGACATTAACTGACCAAGTATGACACTAACAGAACAAAAATGACATTAACAGAAACTCAAGCTCAAAATATATAAAAACCAAACCGACAAAAAATGCTCTCAAAAAGTCTCAAATATGAGATTGATTCGATGTGTTAATTATTCAATAAAACTCCCACACCTAAGGGTCTTTTATATTTGGACATGCGCCCTAATATAACCGACTAGGTTGAACGGGACGCGCCTCGCCAAAACGAGGCAAAACTTTTACATTAAAAAAAAATGTGCTTAATTGTTTTTTCTGTGGGAACGTTTTGGCATCCTTAATCTGTAACGTCCCGAGTCATCGGTGTCCCATTGGCACGTCCGTGGAGCCTAACCAGCGGGCTTTGGGTAACGTTGTCTATCTACTTTCCTCTCATGCGTCCATTTGCTTTGTAGCCTGATCTTCAGCATTTGAAGGGTTGCATTGATATTTCATCTGACAGCATTCTTACGATGTACCGTTTTATTTTGTTTTATTATATTTTTTGGGTATGTTTCTCTAGGTACCAAGTTTCATTTTCGTAAATGGGTGCTTGCGTAGACTAAAAGGATTGAAATGGAATGAAAAGATCACTAATGTGGAACTGATGACAAGATCATTAATGTGAAACTGATGACAAGATCACTAATGTGGAACTGATGACAAGAACACTAATGTGGAACTGATGACAAGATCACTAATGTGGAACTGATGACAAGATCACTAATGTGGAACTGATGACAAAATCAGAAATGTAGAACTGATGACAAGATCACTAATGTGGAACTGATGACAAGATCACTAATGTAAAACTGATGGCAAGATCGCTAATGTGGAACTAGAGACATGATCACCAACGTGGAACTGATAGCAAAACCACTAATGTGGAACTGATGACAAGATATCACTAATGTGAAACTGATGACAAGAACACTAATGTGAAACTGATGACAAGAACACTAATGTGGAACTGATGACAATATCACTAATGTGGAACTGATGACAAGATCACTAATGTGGAACTGATGACAAGAACACTAATGTGGAACTGATGACAAGAACACTAATGTGGAAATGATGACAAGATCACTAATGTGGAACTGGAGACAAGATCAACGTGGAACTGATGACAAGATCACTAATGTGGAACTGGAGACAAGATCGACGTGGAACTGATGACAAGAACTCTAATGTGGAACTGATGACAAGAACACTAATGTGGAACTGATGACAAGATCACTAATGTGGAACTGATGACAATATCACTAATGTGGAACTGATGACAAGAACACTAATGTGGAACTGATGACAAGAACACTAATGTGGAACTGATGACAAGATCACTAATGTGGAACTGGAGACAAGATCAACGTGGAACTGATGACAAGAACACTAATGTGGAACTGATGACAAGAACACTAATGTGGAACTGATGACAATATCACTAATGTGGAACGATGACAAGAACACTAATGTGGAACCGATGACAAGAACACTAATGTGGAACTGATGACAAGATCACTAATGTGGAACTGGAGACAAGATCAACGTGGAACTGATGACAAGATCACTAATGTGGAACTGATGACAAGATCACCAACGTGGAACTGATAGCAAAACGACTAATGTGGAACTTATGACAAGATCACTAATGTAGAACTGGAGACAAGATCACAAACGTGGAACTGATGACAAGGTCATTAATGTAGAATTGATGACAAGTACCAGACAAGTGCCAGTGGAACAAGAGATGAGAGCAAAACGCTAGCAATGGATAAAACAAACGCTGAGATAACGCATTGATAACATTTCATCGACGTTTTTCTGGAATCCTCACGGTAAGAAAGGTAGACAGACACAGAAAACACATAGTAAGAAAGGTAGACAGGCACAGAAAACACACGGTAAGAAATGTAGACAGACACAGAAAACACATGGTAAGAAAGGTAGACAGACACAGAAAACACACGGTAAGAAAGGTAGACAGATACAGAAAACACACGGTAAGAAATGTAGACAGACACAGAAAACACATGGTAAGAAAGGTAGACAGACACAGAAAACACACGGTAAGAAAGGTAGACAGACACAGAAAACACATGGGGAGAAGAGAACTGGAGACAGATATAAAAGTTAGGCAACAGGTCACAAAAAGGTAAAAAAAAATAATAATCGAGTGAGTTGTCGTTAAGCTCAGGAGCAGAAGGTACACGTGCATTCATTATTTTTTCCTTTTCGCCTCTTACATAGCACAGAGTTATCCATTCAGCAATTTTTCACTATAGGAAGCCGTTATATAAACACAGATTCACTTATCTTTTTACTTTTTCGTTTACATAGCACAGAGTTATCAATTCAGCAATTTTTCATTGCAGGAAGCCGTTATAAACACATTAATGTGCTTTAGCAGTTGTGGTTTCTGAAGCAACTAGTTGTACCTGGTGTTGTTGTCAGTCCCATGTACAACTTCATGTTAGTTTCCGCTCACGACACGCCTCCGAGAATGGAGGGGAAAAAAATAAGTAACATGTAATATGTCTTACTAGGAGAAATAAAAAGGAAAGGACCCCCGCTACACGCCCAATGAGGCATATTGAGAATTTGGTGTTTGGCCCATTATTTCTTGACCATCGGCACACTAGAAGTGATGTGGTCAGCATCACGCCGGCCGCCTTAACATTCCCAGAGTAAATCTGGTACCTAATTCATGAGGCTGGGTCGACCTCAGAGTCGTTTGCAGTCTAAAAATTCCCACCTCAACTGGGGATTGAACCATGGACCACCGAGCTAGTAAGTCAGTGCACTAACCACTGCGCTACCGCGGCTTCTTACTAGGAGAAAAGACAAGAAAAAACCTACGCTGCGGCTACAATGCCTTCGTCAGGGACATACAAACAAAAACAGAAAGGTAAGGATTGGGTCACATGGCAAGACCAAAAGAAGAAGCAGTACGCATGTTCTACCTGACTCCTAAAGGAAGCATGGGAACAACATGGAGGTTGCACATGAATTACCGTACACAAACACGCTTGTGAATGCCTCAAACATTTCCCTAGACGATCAACATTCCTAGTTAAAAGATGAAGTCAATTTTAGCATTGAAAGTGACAAATACAAGTTTTACAGTACACTGATTACAACAAGTAAAGGAACATAAATTAGTTATCTCGTTTTATTATTGCTACCAAATGCTGTTATAACAAAAATGTTTCATACATTCTACTGTATATAATAAATTTGGATGGTCAGTTATTAGTACATTTTTTAAGAGTACAGCAATCCCCCGCTTAGCGCATTTAATTCGTTTTTGAAAACTCGAACGCTAACCAAAAAAGTGCTAAACGAAAATTGATTTCCCATTAGAATTAATATAAATCAAATTTATTCATTCCCGAGGCCCAGAAAGCTGAAATAACATTAAGTAAAAGTATCTTTAAAAACTAGTTTAACATTTATTAACTACATATATTCTCTCCGAAGACGGCGATTATCTGCCTGAATGGCGAGAGGACATCTGTCAGCGTACAGGGAAAATAGGATACTCACGTAAAATTAGTTTCATGCTAGACATACTAACCTGAGATTTCGCCTCGAGTAATAACGGGCGTACGTTAAAAAAAAAAAAAACTACATAGATTAACTACGATATATTTTTTTTTTACTCGAGAATCTCCGGTGCTTACGTGACTATCCCTTCTTTCCCTGTACACTGACAGGTGTCCACTCGCCATTCAGGCAGGTACTCGCCGTCTTCAGAGGGTACCCATTAGAGCTGGGTTGGCTCAGGGGCCGCCAGTCCCTGGTCGATGACACTGCTTCAAATAGTTTCGCCAGGGCTCGAATTAATCTAGTCCAAGTCCCGGTCGACGACACTTCTTCAAATGGTCTCGCCCGGGCTTGAACCTGGATCACCCGATCACCAGCGCAGTGTGGTTACCATTACACCAGAGCGACTCCCTAACTATGATATATTATGTTTGTACTGTAAAAAAAAATATTATAGGACTAATCACTGCTACTTCCGTCGCTTGTCGCTACAGTCGTCACTGCAGAGCTGTTACCCGCATCAGACGACTGGTTAGCAGAAGGTACTGTAGGTGTAGATCATATATGCAAAAACAAGAAGTTTAGATCATCATTGCAGGATGTAAAGGTATATAGAGGAGCAGAAGTGGCATAAGATCACCACCTTCTGATAGCCAAAGTAAAAATGAAACTCAAGAAATATGCAACAATGCAAAATTATAGACAACAATTTAATGTAGGACATCTAAGAAATCAAGAAACAAGAGACAAATTTGCGGTCACAATATCCAACAGATTGCAAGTGCTCCAAAATGCTCCTAATGCCCGTCAAAACGTGGTAGATTGAGATGCACCAAGAAAAAGTGCTGCGTGCAAAGTTTAAGCACTTTACAGTCAGTGGAACGTAGAGATTTTAACCCTCAAAGATTTAAAACGCAACAAATACACAAAGTTCGTGTTGCGTGCATATTTTGACGCACATATTACAAAATGCTGTCTATGGTAAAAGCGAGAGAATCCATGTTTGATTCACACTTTTGATTATAGGAGTAATCGTTCTGGATATTGATCCGGCGCAAGGATATTGCGCTTACGTTTGTACTTATTTTTTAGGGCCAGAAAATATATTAATTTGCTTATTATGTTTATGGCCTGAATTCATATGTATTACATATTATTAGTACAAGTAGAATCAGTCCTATATTGTATATTTTGGATGGGTAGGGGGGACTAGATTCTTGTTATTCCGGTCTAGCGGAAGTATGAGTTGTCTTGACAAGTCGTGATGAGTTCCGATGTACCGTGATAATGGCGGGTACGCACTTTTCAAAGGGCTGGTAGATTCTTAAGGAAATATGATTCATGAAGTGGTTTTCTTCTAAAGGAGATGGTATCTCTACTATAGTTTATGTTAGAGACTCTCCTAAGGTACGGTACAATGTATAATTCGGACTCCATGTATTGCCAGACCCTATTTTGATGATCTCATGTCGATTCGACCTAGATGGAACATTGTGCTTCGTATCGCTAGGGTCGTGTTTTGTATCGACAAAGATGACAGACTTTCCTACAGCGGTTATGGCTACGTGAATTAACCTGATCACCGTAGAGCTGTATGGGAACATTTATGAAATCATTTATATACCCATTATAAATTAACTCTGGCTGATATTCTCCTTCCTATGAATGAGTGAACGACAACTCAGGGAGGCGGCCATGTTAGATTTCGGTCATCATATGTTTTGATCACTGCCAAGAGAACAGATTATTTATCCTATTATCGGACAGTGACAGGGAGATCTCAATCTTGCTAGAAACCCCCTCTTTCGTGGTTTCATAATATATGCTACAAACTATGGACGTCAAGTAACTTTAGTTATTTACCGATCTGCCTTCACTGACGCGTTTAGTCAGATAGGGGAATGCGGCCATAATGTATCATGACAATTGAACTTTTGATGTACTGCCCATTATTTCTGAATGTGTCATGACTTCAGATCTGCTATGTATACCTACAAATTGATATGTCAACATACCATGATGGACTCGTATGTCCCAGTGTGTACGTCTGAATAAATTGAGTAAACAAAGATTCCAGCAGTCTGCATTGGTGCCTTGTAGACACAAGTGTGTGAGTGGTTATATTGGTCAGCACACGAACAGTACACCATTCGCGGTAATCACACTCTACACTTCTACTTCATACATACACCATCCTGCGTCGGTTGAAGTGACCAAGTTTAGGGCCTGCTTCCCCTGGAGCCTTTGCCTTTCCTAACTCAGGACTAGGGTGAGTTACCCATTTACAGCTGGATAGACTGGAGCATGCCTGATCTCAACAACACACCACTCTTCCTTACAGAGCATACAGACTGACACTTTACAGAGTGGAAAGAAGAAAAGAAACTTTACAGTGGCGAGCCAGATTCCTGGGTCCAGCTTACGCAGTTTTGTGTTGAGAATCACAGTTTACAGCTGAAAGAACATTTGTTTGACCACATCAACACCAGTAGGACAGCTATACAGTCGATGTCAGCTTGACCTGTATTACCGATAGGATGCTGTATCTAGGTCAGCGCTTGTTGACAGTTTTTCGCTGTACAGACAGTATTACACAGGACAGTGGTATCAAGTGTAGAAAATATCTGGAGCAGTATTGTTGACATTTCTCAACGTACAGAAGAATCACAGTGTTGTTGAACATAAAGTGCATAGTTCATCGTTGGATCTTCATATGCTCAACAGAGAAAAATTGACAGTGTAATAGTTTAAAATTTAAATCTATTACTGAATAAAGTGGCAAGTTATTAGTATTAAAATAAACTGTGCCTGCTTTACAACACTATACCTGCAACACATTCCATTCATGACATAAATTATATTGTATGCTATATGCTATTTATGCTTACATGTTATTTGTTATGTATTAAATTAGTTTTTGTTCTGTGTGACTAGTACAAGGTATGCCGAGTGACATTGGTCTGGTACTAGTATTCTATAGGTACACATTTTCTTAATTGGAAATTTGTTAGCAACAATTTGCTGCTATTTCTGTTAGTTGTGATGAGGTGTTCTTTTCTTCGTTGTTTTTGTTAATAATTTTGTGTTCCTTAGTTTTGTTTGATTTGTTTGTATAATTGTAGGTCTCATCTTTTCTATTTTTGATTTTTTACACCCTTATGTTTATACACTGTGGCGTTATTTGTCTTGTTATATTATTGCAGTTATCATCACGGTTTCTGTGATCATTTTTTTTTCATTTCTCCTATTTAATTTAATTTGATCTCTGCAAATGTTTTTATATTGTCTTTTCTTGTTTGTCCTTTGTAATGTCTTTAGTTGACATATGACATAGGAGTTATAGTGGTATACACTGATAGTATAGTACAGATCAGTACTTTATGATTGTTATTGTTATAAAACAAAATGTACAAGACCTTTGTAAGGCTTGTCTCCCAAAGTGATTGGTAAAGGGAAATATTTTTTCCACAGGTACTCAAGTGATCTTTGATTACATTGAGGTATACAAGACCTTTGTAAGGCTTGTCCCCACAGTATTTGAGATACAGTTATTGTTGTCCACAGGTACTCAAGTTATCATTGGTTATTATAAACCATACAAGTTTGGACTAAGACTAAGTCTATGGTATAGACTTGTCTCCCATTAACGTGAAAGAGGGTAATTTATTTACTTTTTTCAGGTTTCTGATTTAAGAAGACAATATGTCTACATTAGATTATTTTATTGCACAAGGAAAATCTCTTGATAAGACTGGAAAAGACTTAGAACAATGGGCTGTTGCTCAATATGACAAAGCATTAGCTGCAGAAGAGAAAAAAAATTGCTGCTGCTGTTGAAGAAAGAAAAGCTGCTGCTGAGGAAAAAAAAAAGCTGCGGCTGAGGAGAGAAAAAACTTCAAATAGAAGAAAAAAAAAAGCTGCTGCAGAAGAAAGGAAAGCTCTAGCTGAAGAAAAAAGATTAGAAAAAGAAGCTGATACTGCTGCTGAACTTAAGAAATTGCAGATGCAAGTGGAGGATTTGAGGGCAAACAGGAGATTTGATTTTGAGGCAGAACAGAAAAAATTAGAAGCTGATGCAGAGCAGAAAAAATTAGAAGTTGCTGCAGAACAGAAAAAATTAGAAGTTGCTGCAGAACAGAAAAAATTAGAAGTTGCTGCTGCTGCAGAACAGAAAAAATTAGAAGTTGCTGCTGCTGCAGAACAGAAAAAAAATAGAAGCTGCTGCTGCTGCAGAACAAAAAAAATTAGATAGAGAAGCTGAAGAGAGAAAAGCAATAAGAGAACATGAGTTTGAATTAGAGAAATTAAAATTGACATGTATGAGTAATGTTAATCAGGCATCTGGTGGTAATGGTAAACCCTTTGTGTACAAGGTCAAGGTACCAGCGTTTAACCCTACCAGTGATGACATAACATTTTGGCTTTCTAGATTTGAACGGGCTTGTCGATCTCATAATGTTGACAAATCACAGTATGTGAATCAGTTGTCTGAAAATCTAAAAGGGGAGTCTCTGAGTAAGTTATATTTTGTTGAAGAGGCCGACAAAGATAATTATGATGCTGTTAGGGCAGCTTTGATAAAGAGATATCAGCTGTCTGAGGAAGGTTACCGTCTTTTGTTTAAAAACAATGAGACCTGAGGTAGGTGTAGAATTCTCAGATTTCATCTCAAAAGCACGAATTACACTTTCACGATGGATTGAATTATCCAAAACAGAGAAAACATTTGATGGTCTTACGGATTTATTGCTAAGAGACAAGGTCATGTCTTCTGTAAATAAATCATTCCTAGAGTTCTTACATGAGCGTAAACCTGGTACAATAAAGCAAATGGAAGAATATTGTGACCAGTATGCCACGGCACACCCTGACATGATTCTTAGTAACTCTAACATTAAAGAGAGTATGCCAGTTGCTTCGGCAACAGAATATAATCAGAATTACTCACACAAATTCCAAGGAGCTAAAAATAAATTTGATAAAAAGGTTAATTGGAATAAATATCAAAACCAAGATAACCACTCAAATCAGAGTTCTTCTTCGAAGAACTGGAATCGGGCTGATAGTCCTCGACACGCGAGGGGTACCCATAATGTTAGAAATTCTCGGAAAGGGAGTAGCTATAGGAACTACCCAAGTGCTTCATGGAGACAAAAGAAACAATATTACAGGGATACTCAATATAATGAGCATGATGATTATGATCATGAATGTTATGATTCAAACCCAAATAGGGGTTATAACAGAGGCAATAATAATTATAGAGACAATTATAACCGAGGTAGATCACAACACAAAAGACATGGTAAATCGTATTACCAGGCTAACTCTGCACAACAGGAGTTCCACGACACCGATAATCAGAATAATGATAAAAAAAGACTCCAACAGTGTAGCAAATTCCGCTTTCGATTTTGCTAGAGCATCTGAGTGTTCGCAATGCAAAACATTATTCGATCCAACCACAGTGTCTACTTTAAGCTGCGGTCACCCGCTTCCCGCTCTCCATGCGTCAATTGCGCATAATGGAAGGGGTGCTCTTGTCTTTAATAGGGGCCTAATAGATGGTACTCCGGTATCAATTCTTTTCGATTCGGGGTGCACTACCATTGGAGTGAGGCAATCACTCGTAAATCCTTCTCGAGTGATGCGTGATGCCATATGATGATGGATGGTATCCGCATGTCTGGTTTTGTGTAGTGTGCAGATGTGTTCAGTCAAACAATGTTCATACAAAAATAACAGGGCAATCCACATAGGACGTCAGTAAACTCACGACGTATAAAGTCAATGATTCTTGAAACAGCCATTGACGTTTTTCTTCATTATTTATTGTGGACGCCACAGTGACAAAATGGTTACGCGAATATGTAGACACATCAAACAGTCATTATCACAGCAACATTCAATACAGCAATAGACGGTAGACAGCATTACAATGATGAGTCAAATGCATGTTATATTTCATAGTGCTGTAAATGTAGTCAGGTGAAAAACTCCATCCTTTTCTATAACAGCCAGGAGATAACCAGATGTATGAGATCAGTTCACTCTCCTTAGTCTGACTTCAGCAAGACAGACACGTCTGATAAGTAAAAAAATAAGTCCTCAAAAATATATCCACTCTAGATAACAAAGGTTTTTCAAACCTAGAATTCAGGGTAATCCAAGTAACGCAAGTAATATGTCCTTGGGACCTGCATCAACCGAGTAGCAGCACAATACAGCCATGTGAGCTAGGAAAACATCTCGTGACGACGACTTTCTACGACAGGCTATGAACCAGAAATCCTTCACGACCAAAAATCGATAGAGTTAATGAAAATGTTAATTTACCTTGCCTTCCGGAAATACAACAGAAATTATTATGCCTCCCGCATGTGTAAATACTAGAGGGTATTATCTCGAATAAAACGAAATATCTATAAGATGACTACACAACCCTGACAGAAAAACCAATAGCGGACCACCCCTTTTCAAAGAGGCATCTCTTTCGCCATTCCAAATCGCTTCACTCCATCTAGTGGTGGCGGAAAACCGATTATTCGCAAAAAAACAAGTGTACTGCGCAGTCCAGCGCCCAAAATGACCACGCTAAACTTAACTGCATTCGCATACCAACGGAAAGCTCTTGTCTTTACTAAAAAGTAAGATGGTATAAATTTCAAGTTGTTGCCCTTGCGTTCGGGGTGCACTAAATAGATTTGGTCATTGTAATAAAATGATGTTGCGAGAATTTATCACGCAACATCGAGCTACAGGCAATATAGTCAAATGTGTAACATTTGGTGGCACATTGGAGAAGTACTCCACTGCCATTATCAATATTGCTACGCCTTTCTTTACAGGAGAGGTGCAAGCATGTCTCTTGCCGAATACGATCGCTGATCTTATCATCGGTCGCATTCACGGGGTGAAAGAATGCACTCCACAGCAAATTTCTAATTGGGAAAATGTTAATATGCAATCGGCTAATGCAGTAATCACTAGGGCTCAAGCTCTTAATATGCCACAATCTTCACATTCTGAAGATAATGATGCGCAGATCCAGATGATCCCTTGGAGATTTCCCACGATTCCTTTATCAAACAGCAGGAAGATGATCCTACTCTAAAGAAATTCTTTACTCTGGCAACAAAAGGTGATCCGAATAAGGATACTAATCGTAAATCTTGGATTACGATGAAGAATGGCGTACTTGTACGTATGGTACAAGACTCCGCTAAGTCCATTCATTCTCAAATCCTTGTGCCTAAAAATATGAGAGTTAAAATCTTACAGCACGCTCATGATTCGCAGTGTGCTGGACATATGGGTTTTTCCCGTACTAAAGCTAGAGTTCTTCAATCTTTCTTTTGGCCTGCTGTGAATAAGGACATACGAATCTATTGTCGATCTTGTAAAGTATGTCAAGAGATTAAATCCAGAGGTCCACGCCATGATGCACCTATTCAGGCTGCAGACATTCCCATTCGGCCATTTCAAAAAATGGCGATAGACATCATTGGTCCATTTAAGATAAAGTCTGCTAGAGGACACCAATTTATTTTGACGTGTGTTGATATGTGCACACGTTGGCCGGAGGCTGTTCCTCTAAAGAGCATAACTACTGCTGATGTCGCAGATGCTCTTTGGTTAATATTTTTCGTCTGGGGTTTCCAGCAGAAAAAATTATCCGACCATGGTACCCAACTCATATCGGATACCATGTCTCAAGTAATGTCGACTCTGAAGATAGAGAGATCGCTGAGTAGTATTTATCATCCTATGTCCAATGGGATGGTGGAACGTCTGAATAGAACTCTGAAAAACCTACTAGGTAAGATAACGGAAGATCATCCTCAGGATTGGGATAGGGTTTTACCCGCGGCTCTCTTTGCATATAGAGAGGTCGCCAACGAACATACAGGATTTTCTCCCTTTGAACTTGTCTTTGGCGCGAAACCGCGAGGTCCTATGTCCTTACTTCATGATCTTATAAATGCTGATAATATTGTCGATGACACAAAATCCTCTTATGAATATGTCATCGCACTTAGACACAAGATTATTGAAGCATGCAAATTGGCAACTGCTTCTTCTGAATTTGCGAAACAGAAGGCAAGGGAATTTGCCAATAAAAAGAGATGTTTGCGTCAACTTTGTCCAGGTGACAAAGCATTTGTCTTGCTACCTTGTAGGGAAAATAGACTTCTCATTTCTTGGAAAGGTCCGTACGATATAATATCAAAAGTTTCCGATGTTGACTATATCGTCGATATTGACGGGAAGCGTAAAACCTTCCACATCAACATGCTCACGGAATTCCATGAACGTCCTGATTATTTACAACCTGTTTTCCAGGCAACGGACGATTTTCCAGTCCAACATGGACAGTACTCATCTCTGTCAGTAATACAGGATGAGGAAACGAGTTTCTCGGATGTAAATTTACCTTTTCCAATGATTCCTCTTCACTCTAATGAATCATGGAAAGATGTTGCAATTTCTCCAGAATTATCTCCAGGAGAGCAGAAACAAGTTTCTACTATGTTAGAACAATTTCAGGATGTCCTTACTGACATTCCTGGTCAAAACTGATGTCATTCAACATGACATTATTCTTACTGACCATAGTCCTATAAGAGTCAGACCGTATCCTATCCCGATACATTTTCAAGCACAGGTAGAGAAAGAGTTAGATGAGATGATAGAGTTAAAAATTATTGAACCATCCACATCAGCATATTCTTCGCCGATGGTTATAGTACGGAAAAAAAGACAATAACATACGTCTTTGCGTGGATTATCGCAAATTGAATCAAGTGACTAAATTCGATGCTGAACCTATGCCTTTACTAGAAGAGCTACTTACGAGACTATCGAATTCTCACTTCTTTACTAAACTCGATTTGTCTAAGGGATATTGGCAAGTTCCACTATCCGAACACGCCAAACCGTTTACTGCTTTTTCGACGCCTAGGGGTCTATTCCAATGGAATTTCATGCCTTTCGGTCTTATGAACGCCCCTGCAACATTTGTACGCATGATGCGTCGAATCCTATCTCATCGCTCAGATGTCATTGCGTATCTTGATGACATCTGTCTTTTCAGTGATACTTGGAACGATCACTATAATGGTATAAATGAACTATTGTCTATCTTACGCGAGCATAACCTGACAGCGAAACCATCGAAAGCATGTATTGGTTTTAGCGAAATATCTTTCTTAGGACACACCGTGTTGGTCATGGGTTCCTAAAAACAGAAGACCATAATACAAGTAAGATACTTAACATTTCTATTCCTAAGACTAAAAAGCAAGTACGAAGTCTCTTAGGTCTAATACAATTTTATGGACGATTCATCCCGAATCTGTCCTCCATTATGTCACCTCTTTCTTCCTTGCTAAAGAAAGGGTCTCCTAATGTAGTCCATTGGACTCAAGAATGTCAATCCTCTTTGGATAAGGTTAAAACTATGTTTTCTACTTCACCTATCCTAGTATTGCCTTCTAAGGATAAGACATTTATTCTTCGTAGTGACGCTTCATCCACCGGGATTGGAGCTGCACTAATGCAAGAGTACTCTGGAACTCTGCATCCTGTGATGTAGATTTCTCGGAAATTAAATGCCGCAGAGAAGAATTACTCGGTCCTAGACCGTGAATTATTGGCTATGGTTTGGTCAATCCTTAAACTGCAAAGATTTCTTCTGGGCGCGCATTTCATTGTGGAAACTGACCAGAAAGCTCTTACGGCTATTCAGAGTAAAAATCTGAAGAGCGCGAGATCAACGCGATACGCGATTGCTCTACAGCCATTTCATTTTTCGGTGCGAGCTATCCGTGGGTCAGAAAATGTGATGGCAGATATTTTGTCTAGATGCCCACATGATTCATAACTGTTATACAACTTTGATACAGTTGTTTCTATGTTGAAATGTGTACACATATGTAATATATCATATATTGATTGTAACACTACTTAGCGGTTCATTGATATTTATTCACCGCTGATCTTTCAATGTTTTTCGTCTTTGATGATCATGATGTTAAGATATCTTAGATGAAATTTATGTATAAACTAATGTGGAAATTGCGTCATTGCTAATATTGTAGTATGCGTTGGTGACACCTCTCTGGAAATATTAATACTTAGAGAAGTACCTTCTCTAAGGTCATAAAACTTATGCTTATCATCTGCGCATTGTTATTGGTGCGTTGTGAGCCTATTGTATGTTGCTCCTAGATGTGTTTCAAAAAAAAAAATGTACCATTTTTTTTTTCCCGAGGGGTGTGGTAATCTGTTGCGTGCATATTTTGACGCACATATTACAAAAATCGATATGGCTATTTAATATGGGAAAAATATAGACATTCATTCATTTGTGTATGAAAATGCTGTCTATGGTAAAAGCGAGAGAATCCATGTTTGATTCACACTTTTGATTATAGGAGTAATCGTTCTGGATATTGATCCGGCGCAAGGATATTGCGCTTACGTTTGTACTTATTTTTTAGGGCCAGAAAATATATTAATTTGCTTATTATGTTTATGGCCTGAATTCATATGTATTACATATTATTAGTACAAGTAGAATCAGTCCTATATTGTATATTTTGGATGGGTAGGCGGGACTAGATTCTTGTTATTCCGGTCTAGCGGAAGTATGAGTTGTCTTGACAAGTCGTGATGAGTTCCGATGTACCGTGATAATGGCGGGTACGCACTTTTCAAAGGGCTGGTAGATTCTTAAGGAAATATGATTCATGAAGTGGTTTTCTTCTAAAGGAGATGGTATCTCTACTATAGTTTATGTTAGAGACTCTCCTAAGGTACGGTACAATGTATAATTCGGACTCCATGTATTGCCAGACCCTATTTTGATGATCTCATGTCGATTCGACCTAGATGGAACATTGTGCTTCGTATCGCTAGGGTCGTGTTTTGTATCGACAAAGATGACAGACTTTCCTACAGCGGTTATGGCTACGTGAATTAACCTGATCACCGTAGAGCTGTATGGGAACATTTATGAAATCATTTATATACCCATTATAAATTAACTCTGGCTTATATTCTCCTTCCTATGAATGAGTGAACGACAACTCAGGGAGGCGGCCATGTTAGATTTCGGTCATCATATGTTTTGATCACTGCCAAGAGAACAGATTATTTATCCTATTATCGGACAGTGACAGGGAGATCTCAATCTTGCTAGAAACCCCCTCTTTCGTGGTTTCATAATATATGCTACAAACTATGGACGTCAAGTAACTTTAGTTATTTACCGATCTGCCTTCACTGACGCGTTTAGTCAGATAGGGGAATGCGGCCATAATGTATCATGACAATTGAACTTTTGATGTACTGCCCATTATTTCTGAATGTGTCATGACTTCAGATCTGCTATGTATACCTACAAATTGATATGTCAACATACCATGATGGACTCGTATGTCCCAGTGTGTACGTCTGAATAAATTGAGTAAACAAAGATTCCAGCAGTCTGCATTGGTGCCTTGTAGACACAAGTGTATGAGTGGTTATATTGGTCAGCACACGAACAGTACACCATTCGCGGTAATCACACTCTACACTTCTACTTCATACATACACCATCCTGCGTCGGTTGAAGTGACCAAGTTTAGGGCCTGCTTCCCCTGGAGCCTTTGCCTTCCCTAACTCAGGACTAGGGTGAGTTACCCATTTACAGCTGGGTAGACTGGAGCATGCCTGATCTCAACAACACACCACTCTTCCTTACAGAGCATACAGACTGACACTTTACAGAGTGGGGAATAAAGAAGAAAGAAACTTTACAGTTCGCATGATCTTAAATAAAAGTAGTTAAAAATACACTATTCCATTCTTTTGATTTGACAGGCACCGGTTTCTGTCGCTGTGCACGCGGGGCCGAAACCATGTGCCCAGAGATTCCTGGACCCACCACCAAACCGCTGAAATTTAACCACGGCATTCACTGAAACTACTGCAGCACTGTTAAGGGATAGAGAATGTGTCTGAATTCTAGCTCGGTCTAGGGTTCATTGTTGTTAATAAAGATGTGAGAATTCGTGTATTTTGACTGGGTTCTCTTTACTTTTTGGTTTGGTTTACAATGTCAAGTATTATGGTAACCACCCTTCGTGTCTGAACCTTTCTCCTTTCAAAATATTCACATATTGAATAACGTTGACAAATGCTGGAATCAATTGGTATTAACTGGAGAAACTGTTTGGCTCAGACGATATTGCCAAACTTTAATAAACAGTAAGCATACATTCTCAACTTCACAACTGCGATAATGACATGTATGCTCCCTCTCCATATTTCAGTCTTGCCTTCTCTAAGTTCGACTTTCTTACATTATTGTTTACTTTCTCCATGTACCTCTATATAATTTCATTCATTATTTTTCATTTTCATCGGGGCATCTTGCGTCCCGGCACAACAAAAGTTCACATATACTGAAGCACATTAAAAATGCACCACTATTATATATACTGATGCCGAGAAGCTGGAAAAAAAAGTGTAGGAATGGATTTTCCCCGTGTTTGTCATGAGGTAGAGAGCGAATGGCTGCTGGAATGGAAAGTGCATGATTCAACCCACGGGTTTGTATACAGACTACATGAAAACAATGAAAGTTACACGTGCAACACGATTCCCAACAGCTATGACCCTGAAAATGTGTACGCGTTGTGGCAGTATACTCGGTATAAAAAGGCCGTTGAGACAAAACACCCAGTACATGTGCTTGAAATGCCACGACTATCTGAAAACGACTGCCAACGAGCCATTGATATGTTGGAGACCGGAATGAGCTTGCGGGCCATTGCAGAAGGATGAATTGCCACCACAGCACTATTGTACGTCTCAATGAACGTTACGGAACCACTGGCAGTGCCCAGGATAGACTTCGGAGTGGCCAACTACGAGTTGCTACCCCTGCGCACGATCGTCATATTGTGCCGGGTCACCTAAGGAATCGTTCTCTCCCGGCAAGTCAAACAGCAAGAGCAATAGTGGGTAGACGAGGGCAAGTCTCTCGAATGATAGTCATACGACGACTCAGAGATACAGGCCTTACTGCAAGACGACCTTATGTTGGGCCTAACTTGACTCACAGACATCGTCAGCAGCGCCTGCAATGTGCAGAGCAACATGTCAGATGGACTAGACTGCAGTGGAATGCTGTCCTATTCACAGACGAGAGCAGATTCAACATATCCTTTGCTGATGGACGTATGCGGATTTGGCGACGGTGTGGAAAGCGCTTTGCAGATTGCTGTGTTCGTCAGCACAACCGACTTGGAGGTGGCAGTATTCACATTTGGGGAGGATTCAGTTTTCACCATCGCTTGCTTCTTTACGTCTTCCGTGGAAATGTTAATGCTGTGACATATCGAGATGAGGTTCTGGATGCATTGGTTGCTCCTGCGTTCACAAACTACCCAGACTTGCAGCTTCTCCAGCAGGATAACGCACGTGCGCACACCGCATGCATTACGCAGCAATATCTACAGCAGCAGAACATTGTGACGATTGACTGGCCTGCCCTATTGTCGTAGATTTTTGACAGGGGAATTAAGACTTGGGTTGGTCCCTTCTGAATAGATTAGAATAAATGATAGTCACAGTGAGAGATGATAATGGAAATAGATCTCCACGAGTGAGATGGTAGAAATTTATAGAGGCTGTCCCGGAAATCGAGAATCATCTCTCTTTCCGCCTATCTTCTACAACAGATCCAGAGGAGTCAGACAGTCTATAAAAAAATACATATATTAATATATATTACCACTCACGTGCACACACACACTTGACAAATATGTAAACGCACACACGTGGGAAACTATAACGATGATTATACAGATACTTTGGAACGAGCTGACCAACGCACTGGAATAAGTTTATGAGTAGTTTATTTTATCAGAATAAACTTCTCTCACAACATATAAAATTACATCACATCATATACAGAAAGTCATAAAAAATCAAGGTATTTCTATAAGGATGGTAGACCCGTTAGTATGATATTTCCCCTCGATGTAGAGCCCACAGTCCCGTTAGAAGGAAAGATGATAGCCCCCAGGAGTCACAGATACATATGATTGAGTTTAAAGATTTTTCCCTTTTTAAAGTATGCACAGACTTGATACTCTGATCTATCTTTTTTTAAGGGGAATATTGTTAGCACAATAACCCTTGCATAAGAAATCCAGACAGAAAAAAATGGGTGCCAAAAAAAATGCAACAGTAAAGAAACACTCTGACCTGCGTTCATTCTATTCATTCAGCCGTGGCCACGTGTTCTCTTTCGTACTTACAGCTTTGATGACAGCATCGGGAAACATAATTTTAGGACATTCACATACAGTATCGTCGAAAGCAGTCTTGTCTACAACGGATACAAGATGGCGGCGTGGTAGGCCGCACTTTTTGTGTTGTGCATTTCATGTCGTCGTTTTGGAGTCTGCATCTGTGGTAGCAGCCCTCATTAATGCTGTATGAGTTTGTAGTGTGTTTGGCTCATTTTCTGGATTGTGTTGATAAGTATTTTAAAGATGAAAACATCAAGTTTGCCTGTCATGTGAGTTCGCTGTTTGTGTTTACCGAGTGAACAAGATGGCGGTTTTTGTGATGTGTCAACCGGACAGTGTTTCAAAACATTACAGATTTATTGAGGGCTATTGTTACTGCTCCAGGTACATTTTTGTATGTACCTGCAAGGATACTTGGAGAGGAGATGGGCACCGCCAAGCAAACCTCTTGCCCACTGAAATGTTATGATGGAAAGTCAACTCAGTAATAATTTGCCGGATCGGCCGATACCCGGATTAACAACGACCGCGCTGTCATTGCCCCTTGAGAGTGATAAGTCAACGAATGGGGTACAAACACCTGTTTTGAAACTTCCAAGAGAAAATTTTGTTGTTGGAACTTGGAATGTACGCACGCTATATGCGTGTGGAAAAGTCAAAGAACTAACACATGAACTTGTTAGATACTCGTGGGACATCCTGGGCCTAGCAGAAGTCAGATGGACAGGATTAGGTGAATCAATAACGGATGATGGTCACAAAATTTGGTTTAGTGGAGATGAGTCTAAACATCAGCATGGAGTAGGTTTTATCGTACATAAAGATAGATTGAACTCTGTCATCAGCTGCACCCCAATAAATAGCAGGCTTATCACCATTCGTATTGCAGCACATCCAAAGAACATCTCCATCATACAGGTATATGCCCCCACTACTGACTATGAGGATGAGGCAATTGATACATTTTATGACAATCTGGATGAAGCAATTAAGAAAATTCCAAAGAAAGATCTTCTCATCGTTCTAGGTGATTGGAATGCTAAAATAGGGCCAGATGCATACGGTCACTGGGCTGGCACAGTGGGGAAATTTGGGACTGGAGAAACCAACGATCGAGGACTAAGGCTACTAGAATTTGCCAGCAACTATAAACTAACCCTTGCAAATAAACTATTTCCTCATAAGTTATCAAGAAGAACAACGTGGCATGCCCCAAAAACTGAGATACATAACCAAATTGATTTTATTCTTGTATCCAAAAGATTCAAGTCCAGCATTAATAAAGCCAAGACTAGGACTTTTCCTGGCGCCGACATTGGTAGTGATCACGACATGGTATTGATGACGCTCAAGCTTAAACTCAAAAAGAACTATAATCAAAACAGATGTTCTCAGTTAAGATTCAATTTAGACAAATTGAAAGATCCAGAAATCGCGGGAATCTTTGAGGCAACTGTTGGAGGAAAATTCGCAGCTCTCAACTTTTTGGGATGATATCAACTCAATCACAGAGAACATGAAAGACGTGCTCATTGAATCAGCAACAGAAATACTTGGTAAAAGAAAGAAAATAAACAAACCATGGGTTACAGATGAAATTCTGAAGTTATGTGATACACGGCGAGAAATGAAAAAGGTTAAGAAAGAGGTTCCTGAAGCAGCATGGCAATACAGTATGGTGAATAAAAATATTAGAAAGAAAATGAAACAGGCCAAAGAAAAATGGGTAGCTGATCAATGTGAGTCCATTAATACGGGGCTAATAAAAGGTAACAGCAAGGCAGTTTTTGACACATTAAGAAGACTATCAAAACCCCAACAGCCCAGGGTAACTGTCATAGAAGATAGCAATGGGGCTCTGCTCAATGAAAAAAACAGCTGTAATGAGAAGGTGGACAGAATATTGTAAAGAATTATATAACTGTAAACTTGACACTGACTTAGGCATATTAAACAACATTAAGTGCGAAAACAGAGAACTCGGAAATGCAGCAATACTACGGGAAGAAGTGGAAGAGGCTATATGTTCGATGAAAGGAGGGAAGTCACCGGGTGTGGATAATATACCAGCAGAGCTCTTGAAATATGGAGGACCAGATATAGTAAAAATCATGACAACAATTTGCCAGAAGATATGGAGTACAAAAAAATGGCCAAAAGAATGGACGCAGTCATTAGTAATACCGCTTCCAAAGAAAGGAAATCTAAAAATGTGCAAGAACTACAGAACCATTAGCCTTATTAGTCATCCAAGTAAGGTGATGTTAAGGATACTTTTGAACAGAATAAAACAGAAATCAGAAGAAATCTTGTCAGAGGAACAGGCTGGCTTTAGACCAAAAAGAAGTACCTCAGAACAAATCTTCAATATTAGATTACTGATCGAAAAACATCTCCAGCATCAACATGATTTATACCATAACTTCATCGATTTCACAAAAGCCTTCGATCGAGTCTGGCATGAAGGTTTATGGCAAATAATGAGAAAATTCAATTTTGATACCAACATCATAGATATCATTGAAGCACTATACAAGGACGCAAGCAGTGCTGTTTTTGCAAGCAATGACATTGGAGAATTTTTCAAAACAACTGTAGGAGTTCGCCAGGGATGTATCCTGTCACCAGTGCTCTTTAACATTTATCTAGAACATATTATGCAGGAGGCTCTCTACGATTATAAATCAACCATATCGATTGGAGGCCGACCTCTGTGTAATCTACGTTTTGCTGATGATATTGATCTGATAGCTGGAACAGAATCAGAACTTCAAGACCTTACCTCTAGACTGGAGAAAGTAACAAGAACATATGGGATGGAAATTAATATAGAAAAAAGCAAGATATTGGTGAATAGCCATAAGAAACATGTTCCGACCAACATTACGTTAAATGGGCAAACGTTAGAAGAAGTTAACACCTTTAAATATCTCGGGTCCACTATATGTAGTGATGGAAGATCAAATAAAGAAATCAAGACAAGACTTGAGATGGCCTCAGCTGCCATGACAAGGTTGAATGTGATCTGGAAAAGTAACATCAGTTTTCCTGTGAAGATCAAATTATACAAATCACTTGTATTATCTATTCTCTTGTATGGGTGTGAGGGCTGGACACTCACTGCAGATACGGAGCGAAGGATTCAGGCTTTCGAGCATAAATGTTATAGAAGAATTTTGCGCATTTGCTATAAAGAGCACAAAACAAATGTCTATGTTAGAGAGAAGATAAACACCTATGCAGGCCATCAAGAACCACTTTTGTCAATAGTGAAACGTCGAAAGCTTGCCTGGTTTGGGCATGTAACTCGTCATGACTCCCTTTCGAAAACGATCCTCCAGGGAACAGTCGAAGGTAAACGGAGAAGAGGAAGGCAAAGAAAATCCTGGGCTGATAACATCAAAGAATGGGCAGGACATGGTTTCTCCACACTTGTACGCATTGCTGAGAATAGAGAGCAGTGGAGGACCCTGTCTGCTGATGCTTCCACCATGGCACCCCTACGACCCATGACGGGTTATGGGTTGAGATGATGATGATGAGTCTTGTCCAAGAAATCCACAGTTCCAAAAAGACGGGTTGAATTCTCTGCTTCAGGGAACGATTCCTTGGGTGTTCTTACTTTTCGGATGTCTGTTTAAGTCACATTAAAATTGTTGTCCCGGCACGAACACTAACAACGAGCACAGTGTCAAATGATTTGTTTCTAGAAATGAGAAATGTCAGGTCGGTGTCTTCTTTCAGTACAGGAATTTAGTTGGTCACACCACCGCTTATCAACAGTGTCGGAAAGAGTTATTGATTGTAATATCTTACTTGCCACAAAGGCTAAAAATGTACTAGAGAGTTTGTGCAGAAATAATATCTGGCACCAAGGCACAGTATAAGCATTTAGTCTTTAATAAAAACCGTTAGTAAGAGTTGTACTCTGTCTATTTATGGAGACACACGCACTGTCAGACAGGTGTTAACTTGTAAACCCACGTGGTTAAAGATAAAAATGTTTCTTCTCTCAATTTGTACTCAACGCTGGCAAAGTTGGGTTAAGCCAGTATTCACTGAATAAAGAAAAAAACACATATGAAATATTATTACATACTATTCCTCGGATATAACTTTACATTTTAAACTGCAAGTGTAGCGCTTGACTTATCGTTTAAACATTCCCGTGAAATAAGTTATATATAAAAATCAATCATCATGAATTGGAATACATACGTATTCCGTCAACACTCATGAGGCGTCTAGCATTTATAAGTTAGTTTAAAAATATTCTCGACTGAGCAGTTAAATTAAATTCATTAATAGCTACATGATTTTTAAGCTAGAAGTTATAATTTATTCTGCTTTCCACTGAAACACGTCATCTAGAGAATATAACAGACTTATAAATTATTCACTCTGCACACAAGCAACTAGGGAAATAAAATAAGCGATTTAACACTTTAAACACTTCACAAAATACTAGATATAATATATTTACCTCAACACAGAACTACGGTATCACAACGAAACTATGGTTTCACTTATAAGTTTAAGTATCTAGAACGAAGTGACCACGTCTACTGCAAATAGAGAATGAGTGAAATCAAGTTTAAAACTCTGATTATATCTACGAAAACACACAAAGAATGTGCGCTATTTCCAAAACCACGCAATAGCGCAGGTCTCACCCCTTCACTCTCTCTAACACCTACCATTAACAAGACGCATGCCATAACTGACACTTCTTGTCTTCACACCTCACGCTGACCAGGGCCAACAGTGAGTGCCGTGTCAGATGGAATTGCCAGACAAATGTCTCATACTGCGCCGTGGAGATGTCGGTTATCGCGCCTCACCTGAGCACTCAGCCGAAGAAAACGCGCGTGTCAGCTGAAAGTGCAGACAAAAGTCTGCTGGTATGTCTGAGATAGATGCATATTCACAATTTCTCGTCTACCTAAGTGACTGACGTCTTACATAATAGAAATGTGTATCCCAGTATGAGAAACAAAACGGTAAAGTGAGAATGGGAAATAAAATATTTTTCGCAAACGAACGAATGCGAAAAATACAGGAAAAGGGTAAAGAGTGATAATAAAATAGAGGACACGGGTAGAAAAAAAGTAGAGAATATAGAAAATTTATAGATCATAAACTCTCTGTGACACCTATCACCAGACATGTCCCCTATAGAACATCTGTGGGACAAGCTTGGACGCAGAGTCTACAGGCAAGGTTCTCCAGCTAATCTGCAACAGCTCGAAGCTGCTCTTACACGTGAATGGGACTTGATTCCCCGGAATTTCCTTCAGAGACTTGTGCGTTCCATACGGAGCCGCTGCCAAGCTTTTTTGCAAGCACACGGTGGACATACCAGATACTGAGGATAGTGTGAATGAATTTTTTTATTGGTTGCATTTTTAATTTTCTCCCTTGCCTGCACAGAATGCAATGAATTTCATAACAATCAAATGTACAAGTTAATGACCAGCATGGATTCCTAGGAAAATGAATAAAGATTTCAAATATGTAAACTTGTAAACACTTATATTTACATGTCACACTCTGTTCCTGGATTATACAGGTGGTGCGTTTTTAATGTGCTTCAGTATATATTTATCCATTAACATCGGGGGATATGGCGTCCCGGCATATCAACTATTCACATACATTAACCCATTTACATCGGGGAATCTCGCGTCCCGGTTTAACAAATGTGACCGCTTGACCTTTCACGCTAGCTTTGTCCCTCCTACTTCACGATAAGCATTTATATGTGCTAGAAAATGCTACATGTAAGAATGACAGACCTTAAAAGCAAATAAGACGTTTTTACACAAAAAGCAGCATTCATTCAAAGTTCAGTTGCCGTTACTGCTCTGACAGGGTAAACGTAGGTCAGTCCCAGATAATAATGAATGGGTTTTATAAGCGCGAAAGTGGGAAATGAATGTTTGTGTGATCTGGGTTTTTTTAAAATCCTATTGTTAAGTTGGAAAAGATCACACATGTGAAAATAAAGTCGAAATAACAGAATGTCGTGTGCAAAAAAGGTCGAAAAGCTGAGAAGAGGAGTGCAAATGTTAACTATTGTGTCGTGTGGAAAAAAGGACGGGTCGTGTGAAAAAAAGGCGGAAAAAAGAAGAAATAGTATAAATAGAAGAGTTGTGGGCGATTGGCAGCGATTTCAGGACTTATGATTCCAAGGATACCATGATTTTAGACTAGAGGATTTTTACTGATAGCGTTAGGAGAACTTCGTCTTTGAGGATACCAAGACAAGTTTTTTTTTTTGAGTAAACAAATCTGTAAATTATTTCTTGTGGATATACATATATTATTCTATCTGGATGTACCTACATTATTCAGTTGGATTACATATTTTTTTCATATCGGATAACCAATCATCATTGTGAAATTTACAGTGTTTGTCTAATTACATCAATAAACTTTAATTGAATTTTTCTAAATTGCTGTTTGTGGAACTTTACAATAATTTCTTGTGGATTATACGTTGTTGTGCTGAAACTGTTTTGCTTATCACCAAACTCAAAGGGAAGAACATTCCTGGGTTGAAAAAAACAACAAAAGGTCAAGTATTACGATCTCTGGCGGAACGCCAGTTAGCACTTGAACCACCACAACATATGAAGGATTAACTCTGACTACATAAAAGCAATATAACTACTAGTGCCGTATAAACATACACGGCCACATATCTTCAAATTGGCGCCGTGACCTGCCCTTTTATCTTGGTGAAAGCAGACAGGCATAATCACTAATGGATGAAAGTCAAGAACAACAGCAGCAACAACAGGCGTTGTATCCACTACAGCAACATCAGCAACAACAACATACATTATGTGCACAGCAACAACAACATATTAGAAA
The DNA here is from genome assembly GCA_024509875.1 of Oreohelix idahoensis. Classification (NCBI taxonomy): domain Eukaryota; kingdom Metazoa; phylum Mollusca; class Gastropoda; order Stylommatophora; family Oreohelicidae; genus Oreohelix; species Oreohelix idahoensis. The sequence continues at coordinate 139,686 of JAMPIV010009170.1, read as the reverse complement.
ATGGGAAAGAGACACTGTCAAAACAAGAGCAGATTGGAGTAGTCTTAATAGAAGACACCATCGCATAGCTGTTAGAAATTTTATCAACAGAATCACACAACGAAAGATATGGGAAGTAAATAATGTTACAACGACTGACCAACAAACTTGTATAATAACAACAGAAGATGGATTAAGGGCACATATCAGACCTCTAAAGCAATGGAGAACACCACCTAACATACATCACCAGGTCGGTTTTGTAACATCAAGTGACACGCGATGGGCCCCCATGATCAATAGTCAACCTAAAGAAATACACGAACTACAAGTGAAGAAAGCAAAGATCAGTTGTGTTGCGACACAAACAAACGTTGACAGGTCAAGTCAGGTCAATGACCCAGAACCACAGGTGAAGAAAACAACTATGATAAGTGTAGCAACACAAACAGAGAATAGAGCTGCAGTTTCAGCAACACAAACAGAGAATAGAGCTGCAGTTTCAGCAACACAAACAGATGTTGACCTTAACACTGACACATCATGCAGGCGTATAGGAACAGCAGTAAGAAGAAATCCTATCAAAACAGGTCCACAAGAAGTACAGGACATGGATACATCTTATAGGCGTACAAGAACAGTACAGAAGACGAAACAGGGAGGTGTACGCACAGAAGAGATGAAGAAAGCACTAAAAGACGAACTGAAGGGAGCTAAACCTGACACAGTAGTACTAAAATATGTACAGAGATTTCTGGAGAGAAAGTTTGATACAGACTTATCAGAAAGGAAAGAAAAAATTCGCAGACTTGTGGTGAGAGTAATGGAGGAACTTAATTACTGGGGAATCAAAATAGTGGAAAGACCCGTGTTCTCAGATTCATCAAGTTACTCAGACGGGGTATCGTCAGATAAGGAGGATGAGTTAGAATACACGGAGAGGTGCGAAATGGGGGAAAAGTTTGGAAAAGAAGTGAGAGAAGAAGTGAATGACACGAGTAAGAAAATGGTTAAAGTGGATGAACCAAACATGGAGGAGTTAAAAAAGGTGATAGAATCCATCATAGAACGGCCTGATTTTAACTTATCAAGGGGACTAGCATGGAGACTGCTAGATGAAAAATATCATACAAACTTTCCACAAACAAGAATTGAAATAGATCTGGTTCTAACAAAAATGTTAGATGAAGAAAACATGAAGAGACACAGAATAGAGCAGGCAAATCGCAATCGAAGTCAGACAATGAAGAAAAGAAGGAAGTAATACAGCCTCTGATCGATGTGATGCAAGAGGAGTATGAAGACACAGTCAAGAAGAAACAAAGAAACAAGGATGATATGAGAGCCTAGCTGCACTACACATAAACAACACATCGGTGTTCGCAACGTTATTCACATGATCACAACCATAATTCCCTACCCCCTCATCAGCCCCAACGTAAATATGTAGGTGAAGACCCCATAGAAGTGATTTTAAGAGAGAAATTCAAGGTTCACCAAATAGCACATAAGAATACTGCGAAAGCATTTGTAAAGAAACAGAAACAACACGACAAGAATGTCAAGCTTGAAAGCTTTAACATAGGCGACAGAGTATACTACCGAAAGAATGTCCGTGATAACAAATTTGATGATCGCTGGCTAGACGGCTTCAAAATTCTAGATAAAACAACCCCGACTAATTACAAAATCTGGAACGAAGAAAGAAATATCTTTACCAAGGCCCATGTGACGCAACTAAAAAAAAGATGATCATCGACCCATTATACCACCTACAGAGACCACAAATAGACCAATAAGAAAAGCTACATTATATTATCAACCATCCAGCACTACGTCTGAGTCTAGCACAGACGACGATGTTTCAGAAGCAGAAAGGCACACAACTGAAAATGACCGATTTCGTGAAGCAGTCAACAGAATGAGACAATATAGAAGCAGATCCGACAGTGAAGACGATACCCCCCCCCCCCCCCACCCCCCCCCCCACCCCCCCCGCGCCGCCCCCCCCCCCCGCTGAGGTACGCGAAAGACTAGAATATCGAAATACCAGGTTACAGGCCGAGCAAGTTACTCCAGAACACCCAGACACCAGGATAGATTCCTGCCCGCCTGTTGCACAACAAATATACTATAGAAATGAACAACCTTCAACAAGCAACTACCACTCTGATGAACAGTGGGATAGTGAAGAAGAAACGCCCCTGGATAATGAAACTCGACACACAGCACCAGCCAATGAAGAAAACGCACACAACGCTACATGCACACTTGAGGAAGATATTATTCTTCCACCACCTCCATTGAGACACGAATCTGACCTAGATACAGCAGATCCCGAGAGTGACCACGAAAGCATGAACAGTCCAGACAACACTGAATCTCGCACAGCAAACAAGCGCCCATATTCTGGAACAACAGATGACTCACCACCGTCAACAAAGTTTGTGAGGTTACCTCAAGAGCACATACGAGTACGTATGAAATTGCGAAGAAAACGCAGCCAGCCACACAAAACGCAGCATGAGGTGCACCATTTCAACACTACTTCATCCTTACCCTCGACAACTGCAGCCACCACCCACTCGACAGTGCGAAATACGCCATCCTCTTGTGATCAACGAGTGACGAGGAAAAAAGTTCTCTTGATGGAAATCGCCAACTTCCTCATGTCAAATTCGTAAACGTCCAGTTCAACGATTATTGGTTTATTGGAGAATCAATCTTCTCTAATAACAAAAGGTACTCACCCAGCTAAAGTACCCAACGAGTGCTCTCTCTACAGATAGCACTCTCCCTCGTTACCCCCATCATCTAAAGTCACTAGTGTCCATTTTTTTGGGTAGGAAATTTTATTTTTTTCAGAAAGATGTCAGCCTCAGTCAAGATCCTGCTGATGATACTGACGATATTGACAGTTACGACATCTGCAACACCCACATATACTAACAAGTTATTATGGCGTGACGCCACTGTGTTTTAATGTTATATAATTATTTCATATTCTTCGTCAACATGGACTGTCATTATCATTACATCTTTTACACCAATACGTCAAGAAATTGAAGAACGTTCGCAAACATTCGCAGATCTACAACACTATGTTATCCAGGTTAAACAGAACTTTAAATTATTTCATTTGTACAAATTACACCACTTTTGCCTTTGAAAATCTTTATAATAGGACTTATGCTTTACAACAGTTTTAATTTTTTTCCCCTTCTTGGTGAATCTTGTGACAAAATCAAACACACTGTATGCACACACATATTTTTCCTTTTTGACACATCGGAGATTGTTTTAAAATGTGTTAACTCACCGCTTTCCTTTTGTGTTATGGAAAAGCCGTTTTATAATGTTCAATCGCATCGAGAATGTATTTTGGCGATTTTTTTTTTTCTTAATGATGCTTTTTACAACCTGAATGATCGTATATGGATTCTCACGTTATTCAAGCCGACACCCTTTCTCACAGATATATGACAAATCAGACGTCAAATTTATTCTTCCCTACACACCCAAAGGCTTTTTCTTCACCTGTCATCTCCATCACAGACGGACCGTTTCTAAATCGACGCACTATTCCGAGCATTCCCCACTTCAAAAGGAATTTACCTATGTTGACGTGTCTATCAAATTCTATAAATACTTCTTCGTAGTCTGGGAAACACCCCTTCTCGCATTCCTGAATCCAGTGAGACACACCAGAGGTCATGACCCGACACACTAGAGTGTCAGGACTATTGATTTTGCTTAGCATAATTGGTGTTTTAAAATTTAAGCGGTTTTGTGTATAAATACCATGTGTGCAAGAAAATGAAATGTCCACAGCGGACATCGGTAAAAGATAATGAGGACATTGTTCCCCCCCCCCCCCCGACACAGTTAACGCCCCTAAGACCCCCGAGTACATTCCCATGACTGACATTCGTTCCCCTCTGTTTAGGATTGTTTCGGGGTTTGCAAGCATGTGAATGTCTGCAGCATTCGCATGGTTGCACCACAACCACCTCAGCTGAATGAGTACTGGAAAATCGCGCACAATCCTCAACACCCTCCCACGGTGATAAACCATACTCCGTCATTTATCCCAATATACATCCTTCCCCCTTCCCCTCCACTAAATAACTGAGACATATATATATTTTCACCTAAATTTGACTTGGTGATATGCAAGTATTTTGCAAGTTGGGTAAAACTTATATGCTAATCAACACAGTTCGCAGATTTGCGAAATACTACATTGTTCTTGTACATGCAAACCATGATGATTTCATTCGAAATCGCTAACATGATAACGGATATGTTCACATGTTGATTATACCTTGTATTGAGAAATAAACATCACATATTGATGTACCTGTATTTTTCTGACCATTTGTCACGTTGTAAGCGGAATGCTACAGTATATTTTCTTGACAAATTGTTGTCCATTATTATGAACTTGCATTTGTATGCGGATTTTATATTTGATGACGAACCTATAAACAGTTTGGTACTTGGTTCAGGGTAACTGAGATAGTTCATACTCCAACACCCGATAGTTATTTGGATCGGTATAGTTGTCTTCCCTCATAGTAACGACCATTACATAAGTTGGAGATTAGAGACACTTTTTAATAAATACTTTGTAACTCCATGTAACCAGATTAATAATGCTATATTTATATTTTACGACCAACACATAGACAGTTCACCAAACTTGTCCAGATTTTTGGTGTTTAAACCCATATACATCCTGGTAAATCACTGACCGCAGTGGCAGGATTGGGGTCGCCTGTATCATATGATTGTATTATATGTACTACGTTCTATATTGACAATTACGAGAGCGTACACCTCCAGTTCATATTTTGTTGATAATAAATTAATAGATTAACATTGCCATGTATGTTTATTCCCATATATATATATATATATATGTATATATGTATATATGTATATATATATGTATATATGTATATATGTATATATATATTATATCTATATATATATATATATATATATATATATATATATATATATATATATATATATATATGGGAATATACATGGCATATATATAAATTTATTATCAACAGCTATGAAATATATTAAATATATTTTTTTTTTTTTTGCATCCCAAGGTCTGATGTTTGACCATTAGTTCTATGCTGTTAATCTGATGTTCGTTGCAGCTACTACATTTTAAGATTGTTAAATACTAAATGAATATTAGTCAATTCTGTTAAATATTGCCAAAGTATTTTTTTGTTTTGTTTTTATTTGTGTTGTTTGCACAACCCATGAAAATCGTATGCGATTTTTTTTTTTTTTTAAATTTTTTTTTATTTTTTTATTTTATTTAAATGTTATCATTAAGTATGTTATCATTATGGTGATGACTAACGCACAGCTTTGTTCATATTGGTATTGTTAAGAAGTAGTATACATCAATACTGTTCAATGGCGAAGTGTATCAACAAATTTTATGTATCCCCCGTTTTACGCATTATAAACATACTGGGATCCCTCGTTTTACGAACAAAATATTTATTTTTATTTTTATTTTATTTATTTATTTAGTTTTAATTTTTTTTCTCTCTGAGAAACTCTACCAATAGGTTAGACCTAGTCGTTTATAACAGTCACTAGCATGAGGTACTTAGTTGATAGTATGCAAATGTCTCCCTCTGGGATACATTTGTGTGGCCAGGGACGTATGTGACAGCTTGACCTTTCACGCTAGCTTTGTCCCTCCTACTTCACGATAAGCATTTATATGTGCTAGAAAATGCTACATGTAAGAATGACAGACCTTAAAAGCAAATAAGACGTTTTTACACAAAACGCAGCATTCATTCAAAGTTCAGTTGCCGTTACTGCTCTGACAGGGTAAACGTAGGTCAGTCCCAGATAATAATGAATGGGTTTTATAAGCGCGAAAGTGGGAAATGAATGTTTGTGTGATCTGGGTTTTTTTTTTTTTTATCCTATTGTTAAGTTGGAAAAGATCACACATGTGAAAATAAAGTCGAAATAACAGAATGTCGTGTGCAAAAAAGGTCGAAAAGCTGAGAAGAGGAGTGCAAATGTTAACTATTGTGTCGTGTGGAAAAAAAGACGGGTCGTGTGAAAAAAGGCGGGAAAAAAGAAGAAATAGTATAAATAGAAGAGTTGTGGGCGATTGGCAGCGATTTCAGGACTTATGATTCCAAGGATACCATGATTTTAGACTAGAGGATTTTTACTGATAGCGTTAGGAGAACTTCGTCTTTGAGGATACCAAGATGAGTTTTTTTTTGAGTAAACAAATCTGTAAATTATTTCTTGTGGATATACATATATTATTCTATCTGGATGTACCTACATTATTCAGTTGGATTACATATTTTTTTCATATCGGATAACCAATCATCATTGTGAAATTTACAGTGTTTGTCTAATTACATCAATAAACATTAATTGAATTTTTCTAAATTGCAGTTTGTGGAACTTTACAATAATTTCTTGTGGATTATACGTTGTTGTGTTGAAACTGCTTTGCTTATCACCAAACTCAAAGGGAAGAACATTCCTGGGTTGAAAAAAAAACAACAAAAGGTCAAGTATTACGATCTCTGGCGGAACGCCAGTTAGCACTTGAACCACCACAACATACGAAGGATTAACTCTGACTACATAAAAGCAATATAACTACTAGTGCCGTATAAACATACAAGGCCACACAAATGTTCATATATATTTACTCTAACACATTTCTTTCTCATGGGAATTATCGTCCCACATTATCTTCATTTTTAATCCTGGCACTGTATACTGCCTATAAGGTAAAGCATAAATTGCTTACCGTAATCTCCCGCAAATATTCCTTTAATAATTACTACGATGGCTGACACACAAGCCACATAGAGAAACACAGCCAGACGCTATGGCGTCACACTTCCAACTCCACTTTTACGTCATTGCATTGCTACTCATTTCACAGCTACCGCTTCTACGAGTATGTATCTCTTGCATTCAGTTGAAGTACGACATGGTGTGACAAAAACCCTGTGTTAATAATTATTTGCTGCGATAAAAATCACACCAAGAAGTACCCACAACAAGCACCGACGCCAACAGCTGTGCCTACAACAGAAGCAGCATCTTCATCAACAGCGGAACCTCTTACAACTACGGCAGTGCCTCCAACAACCGCATTACCGACAATAACTGCTATTCCTAC
>JAMPIV010009170.1:42500-127500 GCA_024509875.1 Oreohelix idahoensis | reverse complement strand
CAACGTCTTTTATTTGCGTTTGAAGAGATTTTTTCACATTTATCTTCATCTTTAATCGTGTTTTGTCGTATCGCCATAATGGCCGAAAACACACAGGATATGTTACTAATATGTGAACAGTGAACAAACTGTGTGATCAACCATAACTTTCTTACTTTTTCTGTGTTTCTAAATGGATTACCTGCACAAAGAGAGCAGTGAAACTGTATTGTGATAACAATTTATGTTACAAGCCTTACGTAAGTCGAAGATTTTTGTTCAAAATTTCAAGTTATCTTTTTTTCCGTGTACATGTTATCTGTTATAACATAAAAATAACATAAAATTAGCTAGAAAGGCATATGGATTTATATTGTTCATCCTTAATGTTAATTTAAATTAATTACAGATAAAAACGTAGTAGTAAGCATTTAAAAAAAGTAAACCTGAGGGGCTATTGTTTAGCCACTCAGATACAGTTGTTAAATTATGTCGGCAATGACGGATAACAATGACATTCCATTGCTATGTTATAGTCTGGGTTGTTCCCCTTTATGTTTCGAGCCCCTGTTTCAAGTACAATGATTTCTTATCTGATTTTAAATTTGTCCTATTAATGCTTGTGTTTTCGGTGTAAATATTTGTGAAAATATTTTTGGTCATAATGTCTACCTTCGTATACTGCCATGTTCCAACATATCTACACTAGATGTCAGAATTCAGCTAATAAAGTTAATAGCTTGAGTTCTTTTTGTTTTGAGGTATTTGGTAAGGTGTTAAGCAAATAAGCTCTTCGACATATCAGGTGTTTGTTTTGCATTGGAAACTATTATTTCTTTTAATCTGTTTATGGCAGGGACAACTGTGTTGCATTTGTAAAACAAGTAGTATTCTGTTTACTGCATGTTGCACTGCATAATCTGCATTTTGGGACTGTTGCCCCTGTCTGTGGCTGATTTGTGTACAATTGATGTCATGCTGTAAAGTAACCTAAATGTGACTTCTTTTGCTTGTGGTTTAACATCTATTTTGTGAATGTTCCTAAAAAATATGTGTGTAGTCAGTTGCGAAGTAGTTGTAACCTGTTTTTTAATCTTGTATACAATGGTAGTTCTTGTACTCTCACTGGGAATCTGTATATAAATTTAATATATTGTTTTGTTAACTGTTCATTTCCTTTTAAGCTATCTACCTATCCTGCTTATCCCTCCGATCCTATCCTACCTCTCCTTTTTCAGTATTGCATATCATTTTATATCCTATTTATTTATTTTTGTATTTCCCTACTCTTCCTTCATAACATATTTTCCTGCACTCTGTCCTATTTATTTATTTTTTCATTCATCTCTATTTTCATTTAGCGTCTTTTATATTGTATTTATTTATTATTTATTTTATATTTTATTTTCTGGGCGATTCACTTTTCTCCTGGTTCTTTCCCGACTATGCCCTCTCTGAAATATTTTATCAACTCTCTCCGTGTGTCGGTCACCACCAGCTTTAGCTCCCTGCCTCCTGATATATCCCGTGCCGCTATTGACTTTTCATTCGTTACTTTCAAGAAAACCAGATTCACCTCTCATCACCACTTTATTCATACCTGCCTCCACCACAAAATTCTTCCTGAAGGATTCTCTTCCAATTTTCATCCATCTGCTGGCACACTCAATCCAAGGGAACAACGTCTCCTACAACGAATTGAGACCAGATGAGGCTTTCAACGTATGCGCGTAGTGGCTGCCAAAAACTCCTACCTTTTATCGGATCTCAGTGCCCAACAGTCCCAGCTTCTGTTTCACTTTCGTTGTCTCACCTCCAACAACTTCCCGCTCTATTCTATGATACGCCTACTATCCACACACTGAACCGGCAGCTGCATGAGTCCCTTTCCACTACTTAACATCATAAACTTTCCCGTCTCCTCCCTACCCCTAATGCTGCTCCTCCATCCTCCACTCCATCCCGCACTCAGGTAGTCTGCATCCCCTCAGATCTGTCGCTCTCTGATGGAGAGCGCTCTGTTCCCAGTAAGGGCCTACAATTTGTTCCTCTTCGTCCGACCCTAGACCCATATAATCTCCTCCAGGATGTTCATCGGTTTCACTGTCGCATGAGGCTGAAGTTCCATTTTAAACAGGACTGCACTCCGCAGTCTCAGGCTGAATCCGACATCTTCGCACGTTTTTCTGACTCTACGAAACCTCCTTTTACATCTAAACCTTGGGCTTCTCATGCCCTGGACCTGTATATCATGAACACCATCCATGACATTCAGCAGCTCCGCCCTCGTAGATTGCATTATTCCAATCTCACTTCTGCAGAGTCCCGTGCTCTCTCCCTTCTTCGCCGTAGAGACGACATTGTCATCAAACCGGCTGACAAGGGTGGAGCCATTGTCGTCTGGCAGAAGGACTTATACCTAAGTGAAGGAAAAAACCAGTTGACCAATGACTCTTTTTACAGGCCCAGGACCAGCGACGCAACTGTTTCCAATAATCGCATTGTACACAGCCCCATTAAACAGCTCATCACCAGTAAAGCTCTTCCTCCCCACGCATCTCATCTTAGGATTCATGAAAGTTCTGTGACCGTGTGGCCAGAAGGATGCAATTTTAGACAGGGTAATTAATTTATGATCTGGTCTACGGTGTATATTTGTGCTCATGCTGGCATTCTCACACGGGAATGGGCGATCTAAACGAAACACACCATTGCCATCCGTGAAGCAGACAGACGTGTGAGACGCAGAAGATGTAATGGGAGACAGCCCTCGGTTGTTAGACATCCTGAAGCTGTCTGATAACACATCTTGTTGAGCACAAAACCGGGATAGGTGTGACTCCGGGCAAGAGATATCGTGGGAATGCAACCTAGTGGGCGGACCTTGAGTTGTGTCGATGAGGAAGATAAACCTTACTAAAATGTGATCTCATGTCATCCAAACTGAGCATAGGACTCCTGATTTGCTCCCTAGAGGGATGGGTGGAGCTTTCCCTGACATTTTGACGTGGCTATCTGTCGTGGAATATTCTAATCCACATATATAAATTATCAAGTAAATATAAAGCCTAATAAATACATATAATAAATAAAGGAAGAAGAATGGTAAAGAACAGTGCTGTCACAATGACTGTACTCGAAATCCCCTTGTTTTCTACTGCGTATGCAAATTGTAACGTTTCACGTTGATATTAAAGGCCTTCTGCAACATACACGCGTTTCCCAAACACACAATAAAATGTGCTGCCTTTCTAAGAAAAACCTTGAAATATGCAAGTTGACCTAAATTTTAAATTCCATTCATGTCTTTTTCTACACTATGTTACCAAGATCAAAAGACAGATGGATTTCCATGAAATTGTGGGACCGTGGTCTTGATGGTATTGAGTAGCACCTGGTCAGAGCTTTGCTGAATCCAGAGTCGGACAGCATACTCCTTGGTCCATTTAGCTATCAGTGAGGTGTCTCCAGAGCCCAGAGGAGAATTCGAGCAGAGGAGTCCTTCCCTGCCGCCATCACGCAAGATAAGCTGATTTGGCCAGCTGAGCTCAACATTATGTCCCCTCATCTTGAAATGACTTTGTAAAAATAACATTCAGAGGGGAATTTAATTGTCTTAATATCAGGAACTGAGAACATCTCCAATACTAGTCCCAAAAGACAAACTATTGAAGTCATGATGACAAATACCACCAGAGCTTGAACAAAACAAAACCAGTATTACCTCATATTACCACTACACAACTGACACACATAGGATATTTTAATAATATATGTCACTACAATATTCATATTGATAAAGTCTGTACATATACTTGTAATTAAAATTGATTGTGATTCCTGGTTCCTTTGTATTTGAATCAGGACACATATACCTTTATGATAACCATGAATACATATTGTTATTTGAAAAGTTATCAGTGATTCCTTAAGATATTCTCATAGAGTGTTATATGTATGTGAGTGTCACAGTGTTGTCAAGAGTAGTGGATTAAATTAAATTGTTTATCTGTCTGTTGTTGTGACTTACACTTCATCATACACATACCCTAGACACCTAACGTAGTCATCACACTATTCCAGAATAATTCTGACTGAGATATATAGATATGTGGTAGCAAGTAAGGTTATCTATAATACACTACTCTTAATAGATATAGATACCTTCACAGCTGATCTCAGTCAGTACACTAAGTCCCCTATAAATATTTATAACATCCCACTTCACCACAACGATAACCAAGTGAGGTCCGGGCTGTTGCATAGTTGCGTCTGTGCTAAGAGAACTAACGACATAGAGGTATGCTTGCATATGAGTACATTTTAATAATACTTTAGATTTAGTAATATTAGACGTTTCAGGTTTAGGATTTATTGCTTTTTAGAGTTTGTCTATCTATAACAGTTTGATAGAAGCTGATTTGCGACGTTTGTGTTTTCTAGTGTAATTTCACGTTCCGTATATCTCATCGCTATTTTCAACTGTGAGACTGTGTTAAATGTGTAAAGTATTAAGTGCATTTATAAGAGGAATTCTAGTGTCGCACTGCGCTGCATACAAGTGTGTACTTATTACCATTATTATTATTTGTGTAGTGTTAAGTAATAGTTATATTGCATTCTTGTGAGCCGTAAGTGTGGTTAATTTTACATCAGTGATTTTTGTGAGAGAAAGATTAGCATGCCCTCTAGCTCCGTGAGGAACCTATGATAATTACATTTAGTATAGAGCTGGAAGAATAAAGTATATATCTGCTTGTTCTTTAGAGCAGCTAGGCCTCTCACATCCTGATAAATTGATGTCATTTAGACCAGTGTGTTGTGTGGAGTATTTCATCATAGATAGAAGTGTTTCATTTAAGTTTTCTCTCGCGTGATGACGTAGTTAGTATTTAGTGGGAGTATGAAGGCATTATTGTTGACTGGGATATGTTTATTGTATGATTTCACATATACACAGACCTGCATGAACATACACAACACACATGGTCATTTAAGCACATCTACTAGCATATTTTCACACATGTGTAACACCACACGCAACATACACACACACCCACACACATGGACATATAAGTGCATGTACTTGCATATTTTCACACATATGTATGTATTATTACGTAGATGATGTTTGTCCATTAGTACGATGCTAATTTATTTTGTTTCATTTTATTTCAGAGAGTTCAGCAGTCTGTGCTGGGTTATATGGTGTTACGTAGAGAATACATAAATAGCTTGGTTATATGGTGTTGTATAGGAATTACAAACAAAGTAAACTTGTGGAAAACATTGTATGATTCAAATGCTACCTGATAGGGTTTCATTAATAAAAGTGGGACCCCTGTCATCAAGAGTTTTTCTGTGACTGCGGAACGTGTGTGAAAGTAGGCCAGAGAGAGTGACGACAACATTACACATGATTTCTTATTCTTCTTCACACATCCTCTTCGCACTGTTACATATCTTTCATGTAACCATGTAACCGAACTCGATGTAAGACATGTCAGTATGTAATCGAAACTCGTTCAGTCTCGTTCCCTAACGCCAAGTTCACCATCACCCATGGCTTCACATGTGAGTCACGCAACGTCATTTATGCTATTATATGCAAACGTTTCACCATTACTTACACCGGCCAAACGGGCACACGACTGGGCGACCGATTCTGCAGACACCTCTACGACATCTCTCAGTTTAAATCCACACCTGTGGCCATCCACTTCAATGGCCCTGACCACCACGGTGCCACTGACATCCAGGTGACAGTCATCAGGTCCTGTTCCTCGGACGCCAACAGTCGATTTCGCCAGGAACAACGCCTCATCCATCTTATGGGTTGCCTTAAACCACACGGTTTGAATACCCAACATTCTTTTGTCTGAGACGCCTTTCTCTATCTAGTCCCTATTGTATTATGACTATCTACTTTGATGCGATCACCAATTTTTTTTAATTTAATTTAATTTATTTAATTATTTTTTTTTTATTTTCTTTATTTTTTAAAATTTATTTTTTATTTTATTTATTTATTTATGTATTTTTCTTTTATTTATTTATTTTTTTAAATATTTATTTTTTAAAATCGCTTTTCCCTCACTTTATATATTTGAATTTTAATATTATTATTATTATTTAATTTTTTTTAATTATTTTAATTATTTTTATTTTTATTTTATTTATTTATTTATTTTTCTCTCACTCTTTTCCGGTCGTTGTTTTCATTTTTTCTTATTTTTTGTTTTTAATGTACTATTGACTTCCGCTTTCCGGTTTAGGGGCAGCCATCTTGCTTCACCGTGTGACTGGACATAAGAGAGGGTTTTTTCTCTTATTTTTATAGTTTCATGTTCTCTACTTAATTCTCATTTTCTTTCCCTCCTGTCTCTGGTTTGTCTGTCCCTGACGAAGGCCTTGTGGCCGCAACGTAGGTTTTTCTTGTCCTTTCTCCTTGTAAGACGTATTACTATTTGTGCGTGTGTGTGTTTTTCCCCATTCAACTGTTTTACATATCTTTTAAGTGAAATTCAATACAATGCAAAAACTAAGAACAGTAACAGTCAAAAGCTCATTGTAAAACCAGAGGAGGAACATATCCATTGAACTGCAGCTATGGGGGCAGCGAGAATAACTATGTTGTAGAGTAGCATTGCTATATGTTGTTTCTGTCTGTGTTGAGAACCTAGGTACAGTTAACAGAACGTGCAATGAGAAAGCTGAAATACAGCAACGTCCTGAATTTACGATTTGAAAATATTCTTGTATTTATCATTATTATCATAGTCATTACCGTTAAACTTAGCCTCTGAAAACCAGTGTGGCTCAATTTGAGCCAGGCGGAACTGTTTCACTGATGGGAGAAGAGGCGAAGGCGAATCACTGGCTCCTTAAATCCAGCAGCGTCTGGCAGATAGGGCTCGTGAACTTATGTAGGAGATGGTATAACTCTGAATGACATTATTCAGGCCGTTTCTTTAGATCTATCGGCTTCGTGGAGGGGAGGAACATGATCCATGGGCAAGTACTTGACCTCCGTATAACTGTACCCTCCGCTGGCGCACTTGAGATGACACTCCAGCTTCACCTTATATGTGTCAGTGAAGGATAGATTTTGGGTAATATGTTGTAGCATGTTACTACACGCTAGCACATGTCCATTTTATTTGAGGAATTGTGTTAGCCTGTAGACAAACTACTTTTTGCACGAAGCGTTCACCCGTGGTGAGCGACAGTCACTAGTGACGAAGTTTGTCACATGTCATGTGTTCCAAGTGTTAATTTTTGGAGTCTTCGTATTTCGTTCACTGGTGTGAAGTGGACGTGTTTTCTTCTAAGCTCCAGGATTTTTATGGAGTATGTGTTTTTTTTCTAAATGCGACATATGTATTTTTTCAAATGCCGCCACCTTGTTAAGAACGTTCTAGATGAGGAGGGAAACTTATTGAGAAGTCTTACACAACCCCTCTTGATATTTTGAAAGGAGTGTCTCAAAGATATTGAGGTAACTGAGTTTAGGTCGCCATCATCTGTTTTTCCGCCACATTACTTGGATACCGGGAATATTGCCCTACCTATTAGTACACGGCCAGGATTGATAAGAGATTTAAGGATATCTTTATATATATTTACTCTACTATTAACAATGGAGATGAAGAAGGCCTATTGATTGACGTTATTGACTGACGTAACTGGTTATCACATCTACCTGTTTTACTGCCATATACTATGCCATGTATATTTTCTTGATGGATGTCTCCTTGTGATGAACGTACAATAAATATCAACCATGTTTTCCCGTGGACCTGTTCACCTGCCGGCTTTTTGTTGTATATGCTGACCATAATGTCCTGAATGAAAACCTGCAATCATTCGCGTATCCTGCATGATCCTCGATATTTATTCCAGTCGTAACACCCTATAATTGGTGGGCCAGTATGGTTTTGGATCGATAGTTTCATGGACATGGGTTTCACATACTTTGCAAATCTACTGCTGCCGTTTAATCTGTATATTCGATCGTCATCCCTGTTGAGCGTGTTATTTTAAATACACCACCTCGTGAACCCATTTATTACCAAAATGTCCAGTTGGATAGCGAACGCTGCCATTGCGCATGTCTAATGTTCCAGTTGCTTTCACGAACCTACTATTGTTCACCGTAACGTCCAAGATTACAATTTCAAGCGAACCGGTTGCCAATTGTATTTCGTGTTCCAGTCTACATCACAACGTTTGTAAGATTCTTTCAAGTTTCAAGTCTATGCCACGGCGATGTCAAGTTACTTTGTGCCAAGTAAACACAACGTCTCGCAATCTACACTGTTCATGATGCACATCTGACTGCGACCGTGTACTTGTTTACATTTTCATCCGTGCTTCACTTGTATAGACGGACAGTGTTGTTCCACTGTTGATGCCTTTTTCCGGACTTGCATCTGGTCGGATTGCTATAAGATAAGTGCTTGTTTATTACACTCTTGTACCTCTGCCGTGGTGTAAATCTTTTTAGTATCTATGTTATTCGTTTCTTCGTTTCTATGTCTTTGTACAGATCTGTTGTTAGCTACACATGTCATTGTAAAATGACCGCACAGCAGATGTTTCTGTAGGTTTTGCTTACATTTCTCAAGCAGGGAAATGTCCGGTCCGAGTTTACTGGCCGATGTTTTGGTTCACTGCCTGTTTAATGTGACATATTTTGTTTAGGTGTGCTGCTTCGTCCTTGTTACTTCTTGTTGTGTGTTGGGTTTTTTTTCTTCTCCTTAGTTGACAACCATTCTGTTCGTAATGCTAGTCTAACCTTCTATCCCTTGTTTACATTTATATATATTATTACAGGTCCTGTCTTGTTTTCTTAGCAGTAAGTCTGTGTGATTTATTGTATTTTCTTAAGTTTTCCATTTGTATTCTTTTTCGTTCACTCACTGCTAGTATTCCGTTGTCTTAGTTACCTGTACTTGTCAAATTTCAATTCCAGTTTTTTTCTTTGGATCGTGCATTACTACTAATTTTTTTTTCTTTTTCTTTTCCCTCGTTTTCGTTACTACTGTTGGTCTGTCATGCTATAATAACTTGTTATTGATTAGTAATATTAATAATCTATTTGCATTGATAGTATTGCAAAGAACAAAGCCAGTGGCTTCATATAGACGGACTACGTAAGATACTGAAGAAGGAAATAATGGAGTATCAGGAATTTATCATTATGGGCAAAAAGTATGGTTACGAGGCGAAGGAATTAATGGACTTTGCCAAAGCGGAGTTCAGTTCCAAAGAGAATCAAGAAGCCCTAGAGGATAAGAGAAAAAGAGACGCACGGGCTGAGGAGCGAGAGCTTAAAAAAGCAGTGCTACTTGCGGAAGAGATCAAAAGGATGGCAGAACAGCAATTAGAGAAGAAAAAGTTGCAACAAGCTGCTGAGGCAGCAAAGCTTGCACACGAAAAAGAATTAGAAGAAACAAAATTTGCATTTGAAAAAGAATTAGAAAAAAAATTGCACATGAAAATGAATTAGAAGAAAACAATTTGCACATGAAGAAAAATTAGCGACTTTACGTATTGAAGAACAAAGAGGGCAGCATCAGAGTAGACACAATGATAACTCTGAACTTAGAGGTTCCTCTAGCAACCACAATAGCGGTTCTTCTAGATTTCGTTTGCCTGTGTTTAAGCCAGAAATAGACGATATTTCGTCCTTCATACAACGTTATGAAAATGTTTGTGAAGATAATAATCTTGCTAGGTCTCATTGGTGTACAAGATTTATGGATTTCATGACTGGTGAATCTTTAACGGCTTTGTGCCAATTGGACGAGCCGAATAGACACAATTATGATGCTGCTAGAAAATTATTATTAAAATTCCATCAGTTAGACGCTAAAGGTTATCGTATGAAGTTCAAACATATGATTCCTGAAACTGGTAAATATTTTAACATTTAACAGATTGATACAACTTTCCTGCATTGAAGACAATTATGATGGCCTTAAAGACTTATTATTGCGAGACAAGGTCTTGTCTTCTGTAAGCAGACAACTGCAAGAATATCTGGACTAAAGGAAGCCATTGAGTTTGAGTTCAATGGAGGAATTATGTAGGCAATATTGTACTGCACATCCGGGAGTTTCTGTCAGTAACATCACTATTAAGGAGGCTTTACCTGTTGCCGCAGCTACAACTTGGAACTATAACAATTATAGACAAAGATCCTACAGTGTTGTTGGAAATTTCAAACCAAGCAAATTCAATAACTCACGACCATACAGAAATAGACAACCATATAGGAACCAGTCACCCCAAAACAGAGGTAATTTCCAACAAAACTCAAGAGAGAGAAGGAATGATAATTTTGGTAACTATAATAAGAATTGGAATAACTTGGGACCAAATAACTAAAATTTTTCACATCGGAATAGGTCACAAGACTATAGAAATCAAGTAAACAACAATAGGAACCAAAGAAATAATGACAGGAGTCAAAATAACTTTTCCTACGATCACAGACATAGATCACGCTCTAGAAATACTGCATATTCGAACTACCATGCCAACTCAGCAAACACTGCTGCTACATCTGAGAGCGCGCAGGACAACAATGTTCTTAATCATTCATCTTCATGTTGTTTGTTTGACTTTGGTACTGCTTCACAGTGTCCAGATTGCCAAACTCTATTCCAGCCTAATGTGACTTCCTTGTTAAAATGCGGTCATATGCTACCAACATTTACTGCTTCATCAGCACATGATGGCACAGGGGCACTACAGCTTCATTGAGGCTTATTGAATGGCACTTACAGTACTCCGGGATTCTGGTTGCACGATTTTCGGAGTGAGACAGTCATTAGTACATCCGTCTCATACAACGGGTGACTTTGTTAAATGTGTAACTTTTGGCGAAACTGTGGAATTTTATCCCACAGCCGTGGTGGGTATTCATTCGTCATTTTTTACTGGCAAGGTTAAAGTGTGTTTGTTAAGGAGCCCAATAGCGGATGTCACACTTGACCGGATTCACGGCAGCAATGATTGCTCACCCAAGGAAATTGATTAGTGGGAACGTCAAAATTTATCAACTGCTGCTGCAGTTACTACACGTGCCCAGGCCAAGGCACCAAAGGAAAATGATGCTACCGATCCTGGAACTCAGGACGATTTTCACGTACGCTCTGATATAGACAAAGAGTCTTTTATCAAATTTCAAAGAGAAGATAACTCTTTGAAGAAATTCTTTAGATTAGTCAGAGATAATGATGATATTGATGGTAGTTTGTCACCCAAGCAGTGGTACACACTTAGAAATGATGTATTAGTTAGAAATTTTAAAGTCATCTTTAGTTAGACATCACGTGATGGTTCCACAAAAACTTCGTACGTACATTCTACAACATGCAAACGATTCTCACTGTGCTGGCCATATGGGCTACTCTAGGACGCGTTCCAGAGTTTTGTCGTCTTTCTTTTGGCTGGGAATTTCCAGAGACGCTTCCACATATTGTTGCTCTTGCGTTATTTGTCAAGAGGTGAAATCAAGAGGAGCCTATCATATGGCCCCGATTCAGGATTGTGATATGCCTGTAGGACCCTTTGAGAAAATGGCCGAGGATATAATCCGTCCTTTACCTGTTATGTCCGCTAGAGGACATAAGTATGTGCTCACATGTACTGACATGTGCACTCGATGGCCCGAGGCCATACCTCTTAAGAACATCACTACTAATGACGTCGCTGATGCCCTTTTCTTGATTTTTTCTAGACTTGGTTTTCCTCGAAACCTTCTTTCTGATCAAGGTACCCAATTTGTACCTGACACTATGACTGCTGTTACGAAACGCCTCAATAACGGCAGGTCTCTCAGTAGTGTTTACCATGCGATGAGCAATGGCATGGTGGGACGTCTTGACCGGACGTTAAAGCAGTTATTGGGGAAGGTCACGGTGAAATATCCTCAAGATTGGGACATGGTTTTACCCACCGTGATGTTCGTATACGTGAGGTAGCGAATGAACAGACCGGTTTCTCGCCTTTTGAGCTTGTGTTTGGAGCTCAACCTCGAGGTCCCATGTCACTTATTAAGGACCTATTAATAGACTCAGAGATGACTCAAGACACCCAGTCATCGTATGAATACGTCGTTAACATCCGGCGTAACATTATAGATGCCTGCCAACTGGCTACACCTTCTTCCAAGGCTGCTAAAGCAAGATCACGCCAGTTCCAAAATCGTAATAGACGATTACGTCAACTATTACCTGGCGACGAAGCTTTTGTGTTACTTCCAAGGAAAGAAAATGGACTTTTAATTGCTTGGAATGGTCCCTATAAAGTGTTGTCATGCATTTCTGATGTTGACTACATTTTAGATGTAAAAGAGAAAAGGAAGACCTTTCACATAAACATGCTTAAAGAATTCCACACTAGACCGGAACATCTACAAGCCATCTTTCAAGCAGTTGTTGAGCACCCCATCAAGTAGTTGGTGACTACTCACTACTCAGCGCTATCAATAATTCAGGAGGAAGAATCTTCTTTTCCAGATGTCCCGATAAACTTACCTGTCTTTCCTCTTCAATCGAATGAGACTTGGAAGGATATCTCTATTTGTCCAGCTTTTTCTTCTGAACAACATGTCCAAGTATCTAGTCTTCTAGAGTCTTTTCCAGATGTCCTCACAGACATCCCAGGTCGTACATCAGTCATTTCGCATGACATTATCCTTACAGATGATCGACCAGTTCATCTACGCCCCTATCCTTTCAGTATTCATTATCAGCGCCAAGTTGAAGAAGAATTAAAACAAATGCTTCATTTAGGAATTATAGAACCTACCAACGCCCCTTACTCATTCCCTATGGTCATTGTTCGTAAGAAAAACAATAATTTCAGATTGAGTGTAGGTTATCGGAAGCTGAATAATATCACAGTCTTCGATGCTAAACTTCTACCTCTACTTGAAAATCTTTTATCTCGTCTCGCCAAGGCTCTTTTCTTTACTAAAATTGATTTACCATGGATACTGGCAAGTTCCCTTGACCGACAGAGCTAAACCACTCACCGCCTTTGCTATACAACGGGGTCAATATCAGTGGAATGTGATGCGTTTCGGACTTATGAACGCCCCAGCTACGTTTGTTCGCCTGATGAGAAAAATTCTCGCTCATCGGTCCGATATTATAACCTACAAAGATGACATCGGTCTATTCAGTTCCATTTGGGAGGAACATTTCTTAGGTTTACATTCTCTTCTGGACACTTTACGTCTCCATCACCTAACAGCCAAGCCAACTAAGATCTTTATTGCCTTTGAGGAAATTTCATTCTTGGGACATAAGGTGGGTCACGGTTGTCTTCAGACCGTGCCACAGAATGTTTACTAAATTCTAAAATTGTCCATGCCTACTACTAAGAAGCAAGTTCGTAGTCTTCTCGGCCTGATTCAGTACTACAGTAGATTTATACAGAACTTGTCTTCTGTCACCGCAAACCTCTCTGCCTTGCTAAAAAAGGTTTACCTAACCACGTGCACTGGACACCAGAGTGCCAGGCTGCGTTAAATTATATTTTTTTTAAAATTTCTGTGCCACATATTTTGAGGTTACCAGATACATATCTGACTTATTATCTCAGCACAGATGCTAGTTTAAAAGGTGTCGGCGTACCACTGATGCAAGAGTTCAAGGGAAAATTGCATCCAACCCTCTATATATCCAGGAAGCTCACTGATGCAGAAAGAAGGTATCCGCTGATAGAGAAGGATCTGCTGGCTGTTATCCGGGCGGTAGTCAAGCTCGAGCGTTATTTGTTGGGCGCCCCGTTTATTACGCAGTCAGATCAGAAATCCCTTTCCTCATTGAAGAAGGCAAATCACAAGAACCCGAAGCTTGCCCTCTTCGCCATCCTGCTCCAACCGTTTCAAAATGAAATCGATGCAATACCAGTCTCTTCAAATGTCGTCGCTGATGCTTTATCGAGATGTCCACAGCTCGAACCTGAAGATTCATATTGACTTAGTTAATTGACTTTATATTACACATGTGTGAAGTTATTGTGTTTATCCACTAGAAGTCATTATGTCAAGGGCGATGAATACATGAACACTAAGTTGATTTCCAAACCATTCATATTAACATTTGTGATTTACGTGACTTTGAGATAATCAATATTCACTTTAGCTAGTGTTACATTAAACAGTGTTATACTACTTGCAGACACGAACAATTTCCAACTACGACATCATGTTATTATTTTAGAATACACGTTCGCTTTAATTAAGATTGCTATATTAACGCTAGAAATTTAGTCCTGACACGGATAGTGTGGAGTATAATTAAATTATTGCAAGGTTGTGTTGGAGATTACTTGTCTTGCCACAACGTACACAAGGTACTTAGAGCAGAATAGTTAAGTAACGAGATAATTGTTTATACTTGCGTTCCTGTACTCATTTTTCCCTATTCTGGAGATATTCATGTACTTTAGCTGCATTATTGTCATCTCGCATTGCTTAATATCTTATTTTATTCATGTCATGTGTAAATTGCGTTTAAGCTTAATTTTAGGATTTTTGACAGTATTGTTAGTTGGAGATATAACCTTCTAGTTCTGGTTTTTTAAAATATTATTATTCATACATTTTTTTTTAATTTTTGATTTGGTTTTTTGTTGTTGTATATCTCATACCATTTTCATATATGCATGCTATATTTTTTCTAATGTGTTTATTGTTAACTCACAGTGACCATACATTAATGGTTTCTTTTGTTACATCATGGAAGATCGACTGTATATGACTTGTTACTTATTGATATATGACTGCTTATGACTCATGACAAACTAATAATAACTTAATAATAAGTTAGGTGATATGCAGACTGACTGCGACTAAGCTATTTTCGATGTGGCTCAATATTTGTGATATGATCAATTTTGGCCGCTATTTCCGGATAGGAAATATTGGAATTGGAAAAAAAAAACGTGGTGAGATGTTAAGGATAGATTTTGGGTAATATATTGTAGCACGCTAGCACATGTCCATTTTATTTGAGAAATTGTGTTAGCCAGTAGACAAACTACTTTTTGCACGAAGCGTTCACCCGTGGTGAGCGAAGCGTTCACCCGGGGTGAGCGACAGTCACTAGTGACGAAGTTTGTCACTTGTCGTGTGTTCGAAGTGTTAATTTTTGGGGTCTTCGTATTTCGTTCACTGGTTTGAAGTGGACGTGTTCTCTTCTATGCTCCAGGATTTTTATGGAGTATGTGTTTTTTCTAACTGGGGCATTTAATGTATTTTTTCAAAGGCCGCCACCTTGTTAAGAACGTTTTAGATGGGGAAGGAAACTTATTGAGAAACCCCTCTTGATATTTTGAAAGGAGTATCTCAAAGATATTGAGGTAACTGAGTTTAGGTCGCCATCATTTGTTTTTCCGCCACATTACTTGGGTACCGGGAATATTGCCCTACCTATTAGTACACGCCAGGATTGATAAGAGATTTAAGGATATCTCTATATATATATATTTACTCTACTATTAACAATGGAGATGAAGAAGGCCTATTGATTGACGTTATTGACTGACGTAACTGGTTATCACATCTACCTGTTTTACTGCCATATACTATGCCATGTATATTTTCTTGATGGATGTCTACTTGTGATGAACGTACAATAAATATCAACCATGTTTTCCCGTGGACCTGTTCACATGCCGGATTTTTGTTGTATATGCTGACCATAATATCCTGAATGAAAACCTGCAATCATTCGCATATCCTGTATGATCCTCTATATTTATTCCAGTCGTAACAGTCAGCATAACACGGGAAGTAGCAGTTACATAAATCCAACAAACTTGGAGGATGAAGCTGCCAATCACATCATGTAGCAATGCTCTTTACGACGCCACCTCAGATGGGCGAAAGGAAGCTCTAACGGCAATCAGATGAGAGGAGAAAACGTGAAAAGGAACAACAAGATAAATAAGCAGCTGAGGGTTATCACTTCAGTGGCGTATTTTCATAGTCAGTTATGACTGAATGGGCTATTACTATGACCTTTAAACTCATCAAGTAGCATATACGAGTACTTTCGACTATGAGCTGTGATGCTAAGTTTGTTGTTCTTACGTAGCCAATGCCAAGTTCAAGAATGTGCACGTGTTCTGTATGTGTGGCTGGAATAGTAGGTAACACTTCAGAGAATGGATTCAATGTTTATTAGAATTGATGATAACAAATTACGAGGTTTTATTATGAGTTACAAATATGATTCATATAAAACATACGATTTCCTTAATACCTTATATAGGAGGGTTTTGAAATTGCCTGTTGTGATGCGGAATGTCATGAGAAGAAGAGGGTGGGGCAGATATATACGAAAGTCGGACATTCGAATATGCTTGGTTTAGATAAAAATACATTAAAGTACACTACGTCTGACTGGCGACTTTCATCTGCGTAAGATTCAAATAGCGCCAAAGAAAAGTCTCTTATAATGTAGCACATTTTCAGACTGTGTTCCATTGAGTCAAGACAACAGTCGTTGACAAGCCAGGACCGAAGAAAAACACGATTGCAACATAAAGTACCAGACCGAGTATTGAGAATCTTCTGAAACTAACCAGAAAGAAACCTCAAATTTATAATACTGGATACCACAATGTCCTCGGAAACTATATACAGGATACTAGTAGGATTATAACTGATATAAATACACTGACTTCCTGTTAGACGGCCTCATAGCTTGTGGCCCGACATTATTCGGAAGTATTCTTGTGTCTGACGTCTGTAAATTTTATTCCCGAACCTCGGTGCGAGTTGTACTTTTTATCACTTCATATTTTGCATTTGACATGTTTAACTTGCTGGTGCTTGTACATGTTTATACGAAGCTGGTAACCTCAGCATATGAAAATGACAGCATCATGAACCACAACAGCAAGTGTTGGTTACAGCTTCATGCAAGTTCTCTCAAAGGAACCAAAACCAGAGGTAGCCCCAGGCTCCAAATGAAGCAGGAAGTGGATGATGATGACATCGTGGTGTAAATAATTATTATATTATTATTTTAATACGTTTATCTGTAAAAACAGGTTTAAATCAGCCAAAGCTCTTTTTCTACTGTCCAGCCACATTTGTTTCATCAGATTAACTGAGTTAACGATGATTTTTCATCCAATCCACTGGTTTTATTATTGATGGTCAGGGAGGGTAAATTTACTGAGAAAAAGGGAAAAGTGTCGGTGGAATTTACCATCACTGCAGAGCCGGGGAGTCAGTCCCGTGACAAAGAGACAGAAGAAAGCCCACGCTTATGTAACAAAGAATAATCCCTAAAAAAGCTAGTCATAAGCCAATGCGTGTATAAACACACAAGTTAGGACCAGTTAAAAGGCAATCAGCACTTACAATAGTCTCGTGTGATGTCAAAAATAGACATATGAAAAACTAAGCTAGTGTTTTGTACGTGGTGATAACGTGAATTGTTAATGTTATTGTTATTATTAGAACACAATCGACTACATTGAACTCCTTGCAAACCACTAGGTGCTCATTCTCCCACAGAAAATGTCGAATGCTATGAATGCTAATTGTTGCTGTCGCATGGTGGTTGTATACGCGACAGCTGTGTCCATTCCTGATAGCCTTACTGTGATGGGGCCATAATAAACGAACCAAAATCTCCCCGAAGTTCATATTTGTGTGTTTAGAAACTGAAGTTAATAGTGCAGCACGAGCCTGTCGTTTTGCGAGTGCGTGAGCGTAAATCACTACGCCAACACGCCAGCACTGCATGATGCGGTTATTTGTGGTATAAAATTCGGACGCGAGATAGGCCGAAGGCAATTTGGTGAGATTCGCAGTAGAAGCAAGATGTGAGAAAACACCCAGAGTCAGCAGAAGATTGCACAGGGTATAGAGGCAAGCGACATTATAATTTTAAGCAGATTATTTTCTAGTGACGTTACCATTATTTCCCTGCAGCTTTAGAATTATTTTCAGCGTGACTCGGTTCTAATGTTTGGGAGGATAGATAAATCAATGTTTCCTAAGGAGATTCCTTTTAGGACATTATAATTAGTTTTGCAGTTATAGATGAGTGAAAATAATGTGTGGATATGTTTCATTAATCGTGTTAAGTCCAGGTTACGGCTTTAAGGATATAGTAGGAACCTATTTCATACATTCAACTCGTCAGAAATGATATAATGGACTGAAGTTGAGATAGTACATATTAACTGTTGGCAAGATGGCAGACGGCAGCCACGTGTTAATGCGCATAGAGATGGCGCATGTGAGTCGGAATTAACAGTCTTAGTTACCACGTGCTTTAGGCCCAATGATGTTAAGCTATTTATTATTTGAGAGCGCCTTGGGCTAATTATAACGTTTGATCGCTTTGTTAGTTCAAGAGTAATTTTATTTTATTCTTTGATTTAAAGGTAATTTAGTTAGTGTATTTCACGAGAATTGATTATAATTCTAACTGTATATGTTTAGTGGGTTACTTTGAGGTCAGTTTGAAGTGAGAATAGATATTTAGATTTCCGGTGAGCGCAATGCCACCACTTTGTGCGTACGGCACATTGAGACATTAGCGTGAGGAATAAGCTTTTCTCTGTTTGCTCCTTGCAGAGCATAGAAACACCAGTGCGGCTGGGTCCAACTGAAGCCTGCACGAAGCATTTATATGCTCTGGCAGTTGTTGGTTTCTGTAACAATGTGTTTCATGTGATAAGATTCCCAACTCATCAGTCGGCATATACGACATTGCTTCAGAGTGTAGGAACGTATATTGATGTGGATCGGTTGCGAGGTGGTAGCTAATTCTCATTAAGGAGAGTAATGCTTGTCGGCCAGTTCTCCATTGACACAATGGCTAGTGGTTGTATTAGGGCGCAAGTCCAAAAATTACAATACATGGAAGTAACAGGAGGACAACCCATGTGGAAAGAGACAGCACAGAGACTTGCCTAGCAATAATAAAACAAATACTGTAGTATAACATTAAAGTTATGGTTTTATTTTGCTTGAGGTAATGGGTGCTTATTTGATATTAGTTCCAGGTACCCCTACTGCTAAAACAGCTGACTACAAACACAAGCTGAGGGAACGCATACATTTTCCCTCCAGTCTAACGGTTTGCAGCAAGACGAGAGTCACATAGTCTGGCGACTATACCCACTTCGCCTAACCCCGTAAAACGGGTAAAATGCTACCTGAATATCGATTTCATCGCAGTGTAGAACCAGCGATCGCAGCCAGGCGTCACGTATTGTGCAGTAGTGGTTCCTACTCGCCTATTTAGTACAAATCAGAGCTTAGTGGCATCCAGCATGTTCATCAACACATCAGAACCAGCTTAATTGAAATTATCTTACTATGTTCTTAAACGGAGTACGCAATTCCAACAAAAGGTCTAAAACCAGACCCAACCGGATTACGCATCGAGTACCATATACGAGGCACGCCTGTTATAATTCGCGGCGCCGGAGAAGATCGCCAATACAGAAAGTTGCCCTGAATTGACCTCGATTTGTTATGCCTACTTGTTAGTACGGACTCAGCGTGTACTAGTGGTCAGAATATAGACAGAGTTAATCTACAGCCTATCTAGTTTTTTGTGTGTCAACACGGCGCATGGAAAGCGTCTTCAGTGGATTTATATAGTATATACAGCTTTAAGAGCAGAGACATAAAGACACTGACTTAAGTTATCTTGTATTGTTCCACATAAGCGGAAGGATTGTTTACTCTTTGTTTATTTTCCTCGTCGGGGCCTACTTGTTGGTTTTGTTCCTTGATGTATGAATTGATGTAATTGTTGACTGTGTTATTTCATCAGTTAGTATTTTGCTGTGATTTTTAATTATTTTCTTCGATACAAAGATAAAGAGAACTTTAATAAATTTTAACCTTTGGTTAATGCGCTGATTAAGACCTTCATCCATACCTATTTAAGCTCTTACTATTTCTCTATCTGTCTCTGAGAAAGAAGAGAGAGCGGGTGGTCCTTAAGACTACATAAGTGAGTTGTGGGCTTGGAAAGAGTAATATCGTTAATAGATCTTATTCCATGTCATTATAATTAGTTTAACGCTATAGATGAGTAAAAATAATGTGTAAATAGGTTTCATCAGTCGTTTTAAGTCCAGATTACGGCTTTAAGGATATAGTAGGAACCTATTTGATACATTCAACTGGTCAGAAATGATATTAGGGATTGAAGTTGAGATAGTACATTTTAACTGTTGGCAAGATGGCAGCCGGCAGCCACGTGTTAATGCGCAAAGAGATGGCGCATGTGAGTCGGAATTAACAGTCTTAGTTACCACGTGCTTTAGGCCCAATGATTTTAAGCTATTTGTTATTTGAGAGCGCATCGGGCTAATTATAACGTTTGATAGCTTTGTTAGTTGAAGAGTAATTTTGTTTTATTCTTTGAATTAAAGGTAATTTAGTTAGTGTATGTCACGAGAATTGATTATAATTCTACTGTATATGTTTAGTGGGTTACTTTGAGGTCAGTTTGAAGTGAGAATAGATATTTAGATTTCCGGTGAGCGCAATGCCACCCCTTTATGCGTACGGCACTTTGAGACATTAGCGTGAGGAATAATCTTTTCTCTGTTTGTTCCTTGCGGAGCATAGAGACACCAGTGCGGCTGGGTCCAACTGAAGCCTGCACGAAGCATTTATATGCTCTGGCAGTTGTTGGTTTCTGTAACAATGTTTTTCATATGATAAGATTCCGAACTCATCAGTCGGCATATACAACATTTCATCAGAGTGTAGGAACGTATATTAATGTGGATCGGTTGCGAGGTGGTAGCTAATTCTCATTAAGGAGCGTAATGCTTGTGGCCAGTTCTCCATTGACACAATGGCTAGTGGTTGTATTAGGGCGCAAGTCCAAACATTACAATACCCTGTTGACTGAGATAAAACCTAAATTATGCTAAACATATCTTATACGATAGACAAAAATAAGTTTCAGTACAAATAGAAGCTACCTTATAGCACAGAAAAACTGAATTACGGTATACAAAGAAGATACATTACACATATAAAACTAAATGAACGTACAAACAGAAATTTTATTTAGTGTAGCCGAAAACTATAAAGCGCATATAGTTTTTTTTAATGCAAACATGTATAGTGACAAAATATCAGAGTATCATACGTTCTAGGTCGAAGAATAGTGTTGTAGAGACTCAAACAAATTACGCCAATGTGAAGCTAAGTGACATATTTGCAAATTACAAATTCTGATAAAGGCCTGGTTGCAATCAAGTAAATACAGATTGATAAAGCCCCTTTTTAGGTCACCACGTTAATAAGGGCTTGCTTTTCGTGATATTGCTTGATGGAATGAATGTTTGTATGTACTCGTCTTCCTGATGAGAGTACGTGGTCAACTCAAACCCGGCACAGTGTTGGTCATATAGGTCACCTTGTCCCGGAACGTAATGAGGCCCCGACAAGAATGTAGTGTTGACAATGAGTAAATATGAGTGTCAATACTCGAATGCATAAATGGTTCTGTTGAGTTGACAAGTTGGTAATAATGCACTCATACCCTCACGGCTGGAAGTCAATGATAACTGGAACTACTGTAGACGTTTCAGACAGTTTAATGATACACACTCTGACAGCACGGTTGACAGTCATTGGAACAGGTTGACACAATAAATCATAGGATACTTGACAAATGGGTGGCAACAGCAATTTGGCAATCTCTTAGCATGTAAATATAATCGGACGATAGGAGCAAATATATAGTTATGATAGTCTATCGTCTCATACCTCCACTGACTAGTAGCATCAGTTTGAGTTAACAATAATAATGGTCATCACAATGCTCCCTTACAGACCTTCTGCTGACTATGTCTTTCAGGCTAAGTCTTTTAGGCTTTAACTTCAACAGGGTCTTTCTTTTAAGGTTGACAATCTCAAATAACAAAGAGTAGACTTCAATACAATGTAGGTCTTGGTATCGCCATCAGGTAATAAGATATCTCCGTTCTCCGATTGACAGTTCGAACTGACCAACAGTGGGATTCAAAATGGCGCCGGTCCAAGTGAGCGACGTTCATCCAAAAGATATCCTCCCTATAAATGAAAGTTCCGTTCATTTGCTCAACTAATGACTTTGGGTTTTCCATACCCATAAGGAATGTTACATATGTCCACTCATAGTGCTGCTAGTACAGGAATCGTCTACATACGATCCATCAAATATATAGATAGATGATATAACATCTATGGCGTCGTTAGGCCTAGGTAAAGTTTTAGAAAATGTTCCTTCTTTACCTTCAGTTCAGAAAATACTAGTAACTAGCACACTAACATATATATTCTGGGTGAAGTATCGACCATCATAGTATACTGAGAGAAAACTCCTCTCTTCCCCAGAATCAATCACAATGACGAAAAACTTCGGACTCTCATTTGTCCGACAGCCTTCAAGATCCGTCCATCATCACGGAAGCGCCAACGACGACTAATCGTCTCATTGGGCATGCGCTAATGTTAACCTTTCAACTATATTCAAGTGGGGCGACTATATATTTACTTTCACTCGAAGCAAAAAATGAGTATTCGCCCTTTGACTAGAGGTCTAATTTTAGACTCAAAATAATATTACCAAATATTTCCAAACATAACAAGTATACAACCAAATAAATATCTTCCTATATATATATATATATATATATATATATATATATATATATATATATATATATATATATATATATATATATATATATATATATATAGGAAGATATTTATTTAGTTGTATACTTGTTATGTTTGGAAATATTTGGTATATATATATATTCATTGCCACCAGTAATCTGTTGGTAACACAGATGTGACCTGTCAGGCATGTTGCTGGAAGTGACTAATTTGAGATTATGTATGAGGCTGGCGACAACGTCAGGCATGTTGCTAGAAGTGACTAATATGAGATTATGTATGAGGCTGGCGACAACGTCAGGCATGTTGCTAGAAGTGACTAATTTGAGATTATGTATGAGGCTGGCGACAACGTCAGGCATGTTGCTTGAAGTGACTAATATGAGATTATGTATGAGGCTGGCGACAACGTCAGGCATGTTTCTAGAAGTGACTAATTTGAGATTATGTATGAGGCTGACGACAACGTCAGGCATGTTGCTAGAAGTGACTAATTTGAGATTATGTATGAGGCGGGCGACAACGTCAGGCATGTTGCTAGCAGAGACTAATTTGAGATTATGTATGAGGCTGGCGACAACGTCAGGCATTTTGCTAGAAGTGACTAATTTGAGATTATGTATGAGGCTGGCGACAACGTCAGGCATGTTGCTAGAAGTGACTAATTTGAGATTATGTATGAGGCTGGCGACAACGTCAGGCATGTTGCTAGAAGTGACTAATATGAGATTATGTATGAGGCTGGCGACAACGTCAGGCATGTTGCTAGAAGTGACTAATATGAGATTATGTATGAGGCTGGCGACAACATCTAGAAAAAGGTATTACTACAGAAACCACCGCTGCAAGATTACATGGATGTATTGGCGCAGGCTTACAGCAAAGAGACCACCTTCAGTGGTAGCTCTATCCTCCATAGTTAGAGACCAGCTTCAGTGGTAGCTCCATCCTCCATAGTTAGAGACCAGTGGTAGCTCCATCCTCCATAGTTAGAGACCAGTGGTAGCTCCATCCTCCATAGTTAGAGACCAGCTTCAGTGGTAGCCCCATCCTCCATAGTTAGAGACCAGCTTCAGTGGTAGCCCCATCCTCCATAGTTGGAGACCAGCTTCAGTGGTAGCTCTATACTCCATAGTTAGAGACCAGTGGTAGCCCCATCCTCCATAGTTAGAGACCAGTGGTAGCTCCATCCTCCATAGTTAGAGACTAGCTTCAGTGGTAGCCCCATCCTCCATAGTTAGAGACCAGCTTCAGTGGTAGCCCCATCCTCCATAGTTAGAGACCAGTGGTAGCTCCATCCTCCATAGTTAGAGACCAGTGGTAGCCCCATCCTCCATAGTTAGAGACCAGTAGTAGCTCCATCCTCCATAGTTAGAGACCAGTGGTAGCCCCATCCTCCATAGTTAGAGACCAGTGGTAGCTCCATCCTCCATAGTTAGAGACCAGCTTTAGTGGTAGCCCCATCCTCCATAGTTAGAGACCAGCTTCAGTGGTAGCACCATCCTCCATAGTTAGAGACCAGTGGTAGCCCATTCTCCATAGTTAGAGACCAGTGGTAGCTCCATCCTCCATAGTTAGAGACCAGTGGTAGCCCCATCCTCCATAGTTAGAGACCAGTATTAGCTCCATCCTCCATAGTTAGAGACCAGTGGTAGCTCCATCCTCCATAGTTAGAGACCAGTGGTAGCTCCATCCTACATAGTTAGAGACCAGCTTCAGTGGTAGCTGCATCCTCCATAGTTAGAGACCAGTGGTAGCTCCATCCTCCATAGTTAGAGACCAGCTTCAGTGGTAGCTCCATCCTCCATAGTTAGAGACCAGTGGTAGCTCCATCCTCCATAGTTAAGAGACCAGTGGTAGCTCCATCCTCCATAGTTAGAGACCAGTGGTAGCCCCATCCTCCATAGTTAGAGACCAGTATTAGCTCCATCCTCCATAGTTAGAGACCAGTGGTAGCTCCATCCTACATAGTTAGAGACCAGCTTCAGTGGTAGCTCCATCCTCCATAGAGACCAGCTTCAGTGGTACTCCATCCTCCATAGTTAGAGACCAGATTTAGTGGTAGCTCCATCCTCCATAGTTAGAGACCAGATTTAGTGGTAGCTCCATCCTCCATAGTTAGAGACCAGTAGTAGCTCCATCCTCCATAGTTAGAGACCAGTAGTAGCTCCATCCTCCATAGTTAGAGACCAGTAGTAGCTCCATCCTCCATAGTTAGAGACGAGGGAAGCGATGATGATGTAGCAAGTTTTACTCATGGAATTCTTGTAGGACAGGTTTCCCGATGTGTAATATTTTCCTTTTTTTTAAAGCAATGAAGTCCAGTAGTTACAGTTTCAGTCATTAAATCAAGTCAAGTAAGAATGCTGATTACAGCTGCCTGATAACAACTAAACAAAGAAAGATAATCACTTGAAACAGAAAAGAAAACTGTGAATTTAGTTTCACAGTCAAGATAGCACTATTTCTATGACGCTACGATACATAACAGGATAACGTATAACAATCGCGAGAGATAGTTATAATGACTGAAACAGATAGTGAAATGAAAGAAACAAGACAAAATAGTTGTCCTGGCATCGAATTGAGATTAAATAGAAAACAAGTGTACACAACCAGGATACTCACCGATAAAACTGACAACTAGTTGAAAATATACGAGATTATATACACTAGTTTATGTGAGAAATAAAGTTAGGTGTGTTCGTTACATTCCCGTCATACTCGTACATAGTGTTGTTATTATTGTTATTCAGAATTGTCATAACCGTACTGTAGGAAACAACCCATTGGGGTTCAGATACAGTGAAGTGAATAAAGAAATTATTGAAACACACACACACACAGCACATATAACACCACAACATACCCTCTGTCATTTATTGTGCTAACAAGTTGCACAGGACAACTAACTTCTGTGACTTCCGCCAGCTCCATGTGAATATTCTTTTCTGTACATATACCAAGATATAGCCCTTAGCCCATGCTTGGCTTCCATACGATGATTGGGTTAAGTACATAATCATAAGTGACAACTTGATTTCTTATATATACTGCTCAAAAAAAGTTAAAGGCCACTTTCAATTTTTAGGTCATTTCAACAAGGCTGTTTTTTTTAAAACCTGAACACTCAGTCAAAAAAGTTTTGCTGCATTTTGTTGCATGCTTAAACAATGTTTGTTAATCTGACAATAAATCAAATCTGTGTTACGTGTGTGTACCTCCAAGGTCAATCAAATGCACGTGGTGGAAAGGGAAATAATGCATGTTTGAAAATGCTTCCTATGGCAAAGCCTGTTGATAACATTGCTGAAATTTGCTTTTCACGTGCAAGTCGTGACTATGGTGAACACATTTCACCCACTTTTCGGAAAGAACGGGCAATGGGTATGTTTGTAAAATTAACATTTTAGCCATGGCTCAGCGTGTCTTGCCGTCTTGTGGTAGACCTTGGACGTCCTGACCTGCGTTGTTCTGCGACACTGCCGGTTGCATTATAACGAT
This sequence comes from Oreohelix idahoensis, assembly GCA_024509875.1. Lineage (NCBI taxonomy): Eukaryota > Metazoa > Mollusca > Gastropoda > Stylommatophora > Oreohelicidae > Oreohelix > Oreohelix idahoensis. The sequence continues at coordinate 101,327 of JAMPIV010009170.1, read as the reverse complement.
CACGCAAAGTTTGTATGACAGAGTGGGCAACTCCTAATCTCCTAGCAACTTCTCGCAGCCCTACATCATCCTGCAGCCATGCCATCGCTCTCCATCTGTCAACATTCGTCAAGCATCTTAGTTGAGCCATGGCTAAAATGGTAAGTGTTACAAACATACCCATTGCCCGTTCCTTCCGAAAAGTGGGTGAAATGTGTTCACCATAGTCACGACTTGCACGTGAAAAGCAAATTTCAGCAATGTTATCAACAGGCTTTGCCATAGGAAGCATTTTCAAACATGCATTATTTCCCTTTCCACCATGTACATTTGATTGACCTTGAAGGTACACACACGTAACACAGATTTGATTTATTGTCAGATTAACAAACATTGTTTAAGCATGCAACAAAATGCAGCAAAACTTTTTTGACTGAGTGTTCAGGTTTTTAAAAAAAACAGCTTAGTTGAAATGACCTAAAAATTGAAAGTGGCCTTTAACTTGTTTTGAGCAGTATACATATTGGAGAAATTTCGAGACAGAACGAAAAAGAAATGAATCAGCCGTAATGAAAATTTAAAACTCCACCTTACAATTAATACACCACTGACAGCAACAAAAATATATGGAACGAGACATGTGAAGAAGTACTGAGAAAAAGAACATCAGCACAAAGCGTGGATAACAACAGAACCATTACCAAGATAGAAGACAGGAAAAACAAGAAAGCAGGTTTAAACTGAAGCAAAACCAGAAGCTTCCAAAGCCAAGGCTCATGAAGTGTTCATAGAAGCAAACAAAGAAGAAACATCAAAAGAGACGAAATATATTGATGATTTGGCAAGGGAAGCAGAGGAAGCTGCAGCCAAAGGAAATATGAGGGACCTATACAACAACACAAAGCCAACAAGGAAATATAAGCAAGCAAATGGCCTCATAAAAGATAAGAATGGAAAATTGCTTAGTAATATACAAGAACAAATAAAGAGATGGACAGAACATTTTGAGGAACTACTCAATAGACCATCTCCAACTTATCCCCCAGACATCCATCCAGCAGAAGAGGAGCTACAAATCAGCTGTGAACGACCAAGTAGAGAAGAAATAAAGAAAGCCATAAAGCTTCTGAAAGATGGAAAAGCAGCTGATCCAGATTGCATTCCAGAAGAGGCCATTAAAACAGATATTGATATCTCTACAGAGATATTATACAAACTACTTGGTAAAGTCTGGGAGAGAAAGGAAATACCAGCAGAATGGAAGGAAGGTTATCTGGTCAAGTTGCCTAAGGGAAAATTTACAAGAGTGCTCAAATTAAAGAGGAATAATATTACTATCAGGGGCAGGAAAAGTATTAAACATAATCATCCTTGAGAGATTAAAAGAGTCCATAGACAAGCAACTACTAAATGAACAAGCAGGTTTTGGACAAAATAGATCCTGTACAGACCAGATCGCCACTTTGAGAATGCTAGTTGAACAAAGTCTGGAATGGAATTCACCACTATACATCGGATTCGTGGACTATGAAAAGGCATTTGCCAATGTAGACAGAAAATCGCTTTGGAAATTGATGAGGCATTATGAAGTTCCCATGAAGATCATTAACTTAATAAAGAAGACCTATGAAGATATGACATGTAGAGTTCTTCATGACGGGCAACTTACAGAACCATTTAAGATTAGAACGGGAGGGAGACATGGATGCCTCTTGTCTCCATTTCTTTTCTTACTAGCAATAGATTGGGTTATGAAAACATCGACATCACACAACAGAAATTGGATCCAGTGGAATCGACTAAACAGCTTGATGATCTAGATTTTGCAGATGACTTGGCTCTTCTGTCCGATAACTATAATCAGACGCAAGAGAAAATGAACATTCTGGATGAGAGGACACAACAAATGAGCCTGAAAATACACAGGGAAAAGAAAAAGATTTTGGAAATAAATGCAAGAAATGATAACAAGGTTGAACTTGAAGAAACACCACTAAAAGATGTAGAATCGTACACATATCTTGGAAGTAATATAGACAAAGTTGGAAAGACAGACCGTGATATCAAAATAAGAATACAAATAGCAAGAGGAGCTTTCATTGCATTGGGAAACATATGGAGAACAAGAGAAATCAAGTCCAACACAAAAATAAGAATCTTCAACTCAAATGTGAAGTCAGTCCTAAAGTATGGCTCTGAGACATGGAGAACAACAAAAACAACAACCAAAAAGCTACAGACTTTTATAAACTGGTGCTTGCGTAGAATAGAAGGACTGAAATGGTATGACAAAGTCATACATGTGGACAAGAACCAGACAAGTACCAGTGGAGCTAGAGTTAAGAAGACGCTGGCGATGGATTGGACACACATTGAGGAAACCTGTTGATATCATTACAAGGCAGTCCTTGTTCTTGAATCCACAGGGAAAGAGAGGCAGAGGTAGACCAAAAAACACATGGAGAAGAGAACTGGAAACAGAGGTGAAAATGAAGAGGAAAACATGGAAAGAACTTGAGCGGATGGCACAGGACAGGAAGACTTGGCATGTGTTTGTTGAAGGCCTATGCTCCTTGGGGAGCTAACGGGTATTGATTGATTACAATTAAAACAACTTAATAACTTGTATTATATGTATATTTAATACATAATATTTAATAATCAGTCAGACGGTAATGACACATACACCTGTTATGGAGTTGCGTGGTCTAAAGTTTCAGTGAATGTGATTTTAACGAGATCTGACCATCATCTGTTACCATTGCTTCAATCATTCGTCTTTTACGTTATTTTAGACTTTTAGTTAAGCTGTCTGCATGTTGGCTGGATTGTTTGTTTCAACCATGATTGCTCCATATGTTTTAGTCCATCTACTTTTTTAATACGTACGTGTGCTCTGGCATTCTCTGGAGAATTAGCTTTTTAAGGTTTGATTGTGTTTGTTAGCAGATGATCAATCATTTCAGCCAATCAATCATTTATGCTGCAAGGGCATCAGCTCGATCTCTAAAGAACTGTACCCAAGCTCTCAATACAATGATAAGAGACAACATTACTCGAAAATTAACACGAGGCAAAATAACTGCTGAGGGTTATCCTTTAGGGACGCATTCCCATAGTCAGTTATCACTGAAAAAAGGCGGGCGTGGGCGGGGGGAGGGGGGCTGCTATTAATCATTTTAGCCATTTGTATATTTTTCTGTCTTCATTTGTTATGTAATCTTGTGCTGCCAGCAGCTATGATTATCTTCACTGATTTAAAATCAACATTGCCGATATTGGAAGATCACTTCGAAACTGAAAAAAGTTATGACGATCCGACCAATAAATCTTTTAGTATTATCATGGCAGGGTCCTTTTGACGTAATTGAACGTATTACAGATGTTGACTGTTCAATAAATGTGAGAGGCAAACTTAAGACCTTCCATGTCAATATGCTGTAATTGGCAGTTGAGAGACCTCAAGAGCTATTTCCTGTCATTAATTCTGTTTCCGATTCTTCGTCTTAACATGCATATTTCGCAGTTGTTCATAATGAAGACACTGCGTCTCCCATTCCTTTACATTTTACATTGCCTGCTCTACAACCTTCTGGGTCTTGGAGAGATGTAACCATTTCATCTTCTTTATCTTCTGAACAACAAAATCGTGTTTGTGATGTTCTTATTTCTTTTGAGGATGTACTCACCGATCTACCAGGTCGTACATCTCTTATCTCCCATGACATAATTCTTACTGACTCTCATCCTATAAAATTGAGACCTTATCCTGTGTCTTTACATCACAAAGACCGAGTTGAGAAAGAAAAGGAAATGATACGGTTAGGAGTAATATCTTAATATCTCCATCAGAATCACCATACGCTTTTCCAATGGTGATTGTGGTAAAGAAGGATGATTCTTTACGTATTTGTATTGACTTCCAACGTTTGAACAGTATTACGATTACATGCGCTAAACCAATGCCGTTGTTAGAAGATCAACTATCTCTGGTTTCATATGCTACTTCATCATCATCATGTGACGTATTTTTTCCAGAACGTTGTCTCCATTACAGCTGCTCTGAACGCATCACGATTCTGGGCAAGTCGACCTGCATCAGCCAAAGACAAGTTTAGACTCTCTGGGATGTCCTGGGTACACCGTCGTCTAGGTCGACACCTTTCCATCTTTCCAGGGACCATGCCTTTCATCACTATTTTATCCAGACTATTATGTCTTTTTATATGACCGAAAAATTTCAGCTTCCTTATTGCGATGGTAATCGTTCCTGTACGTTTAGTGAGTGCAGTACTTTTCTGTTGGTCTTTTTTCTGTCCAGGGTATGCTACTTACTTTAGTAAATTAGATCTGTCGAAAGGATATCGGCAGATTACCCTTGCTGAACATGCCAAACCTTTCATGGCGTTTACAACTCTATTTGGACTTTTCCAATGGAATTACATGTGCTTCGGCCTTGTAAACGCTCCTGTGACTTTCGTGCACATGATGCGCCGCCTTCTTGGTGATCATAAAGACGTCATCACTTATATCGATGACATATGTCTCTTCCACGATTTTTGGGAAGACCACATTAGTGGGTTGTCTTCATTTCTCCTTACTTTACGCCAACACGGTTTGACAGTACGACCTTCCAAGGTCCAAATTGGTTGTCAGGAGATCTCATTTCTAGGTCACCGTATGGGTAATCATCATTTATATCCTGATGACACGACTGTCAAACGTATATTGGATATTACTATTCCTCACACAAAGAAACAAGTCAGAAGCCTCTTGGGCTTAATGAATTTTTATCACAAGTTTTTCCCCAATTTTGCACCACATTTAAAGCTCTCATTCATTATTAAAACAGATGCTTCCATGTGTGGTATAGGTGGATGTTTGCTACAGTGGTACAGGGGCGTGCCACATCCCTGTCATTTTGTTTCCCAGAAATTGTCAGCTGCAGAACAGAAGTACGCGATGGGTGAAAGAGAGCTCCTGGCTGTGGTCTTGTGCCTCGAAAATCTTTCTAGATACCTCCTGGAAACCCACTTCTACGTACAGACAGACGACAGTCCGCTGACAAACATAACATCTTGAACACTTAGAAATGCACGAATCCACAAATGGTACCTGCTATTGCAGGAGTTTGCTTTCACTATTCTGCCGATTGCTGGGAACTGACAATCACCTGGCGGATTTATTGTCAAGAAACTGTTCATGATAGATGAACATATTTTCAGAATGACATTTGCTTAGTTATTATTCGTGCATTATTCTTCTTTGATCCTTAGCCGCCGACCGTCAAAGCAGTCAGAGGACATTACGCCTGGTGGCGTCTTGTAGGGCAACAACAAATTGATTCCACTTTGCTCGGTCGGCGGCCATCCTTCGTACAGTACCCCAACTCTTGTTCATTCTTTGCTTCTCAGCCTCCTCAGTCCTCCGCCAAGTTGTTTTTGGTCGGCCACTCTTTCGTTTTACTTCAGGGGTCCATAGCATAGCTGTTCTTGTGATGGCATCGGGGTCTCTTCTGAGGACATGACCAACCCAGCTCCAGCGTCTGCCAGCTATGATGGTGTGCATGTCGTCTTGCTTGCTCCGAGTAAGCAGATCTTGGTTGGTAATTGTTAAGGTGGGATTTACGTTATGTTATGTAGGAACGTAACAATATCTTTTCTGTTTACTGTTGTAGTCAGTCCGACCTGGACCAAACAGCTTTGGTATGCGGGATTAGCTCACCAGGCATTGAGGCGCTAACAGGGTGTCATGTTGACATACAAACATCAGACATTTCTTGTATGTGTGGTACTCGAAGATTGTGAGGTTGACAAGTGATGTGGGTGTGTAGAGACACGAATGCGTTTAGGCTCTTGGATATGTAAACAATGCACCCACTCACTCACATGAAGTAGTCAGTAATTGTAGAAACTGCTGGAACTTTCAACCATTTAATTACGAGACACAGTGACATCAACAGTTACAGTCAAATGCACGAGAATCAAGGACATCATATATATTGGAAATGACTGGCAAAACATCTGGCATTATAAAGCTTGAACCCCTCATCTATAAGGACGTTATCGACAATGGTCTGTCCTTTAACAACTGTTCATATGTGGTAATAATTAGGAATATCAAACATCTTCAGTTTTGTATAGCTCGTAGGTATGATGCTAATAACGCTGGCTTGACAACATATTCTTTTCCTACTGTAGCTCAGGGCCCCTGACTGAACGCGTCAGGTAGTCCTTTAACAAATATAGTTGCTTAATATAGAAGTCAGTGAACTTGTAAATAAAGTCAAGACTTCACCTGGCTTCACCCGCCAGGCACTTCTTCTTCTGCTCAAAGTTATAGGCCGTAATGATAAGCCTTATAATGGTTGATAAACAACTGTACATTTTTTTCCATAGGCATGTATTCTCTTCCATGCTGAAACATACCGCCATCCTGCGGGTTTCATATCAATATACGTTCATTGTGCTTCTATAAAGTACTTCAACGAATAGACCTAATTGGCTACGTCAAGCACACATAATGGATTCTGGATCACAAGAACTGTGAGCGCTACTCACAGGTTCATACTAAATGTTCTGCAAACTTTGCATAATAATTAAGCTATTTTACCTTGGACAGAATTCCGAGAAATACACAAATAACACCTGTCGTCATACTAGACGAACAGAATAACTCTGGGGAAAATCACTAACATCACAAGACTATCTTTCCCCCAGATAATGCAGAGAGGAAACAACGGACATCTTCGTCCGGCAGAAACCAGCTCATCACTCCCAGACGGAAGTCTACTCGGTTCGCGCTAAAAACTAGCGCATGCGTAGACAGAACAGATTTGAGAACAGCTAACTATCCCGTCCTAAGACAGATCAACCACAAAGAATAAACACAGGGAAGGTAACCCCTAATCAACCTGTGTCAGGGAGTTAACATACAGTTCTGTACCTTCGATTATCAAAAGTATTAAATAGATTTACATCTTCTGGAACCGTCAAAAATGACCGCAACAGACTACCACCCCCTCCGGATAAAAAAAATGAAACTTTTTTTTGAAATACACCAATGAGCGAGATGCAACAAGCTCATAACGCATGAATGATGCGCCGATGAAAGTGTGACCGGGGAAGGAAGGGAACGGCACTAAAAGTCAAGGCTAGTGTGACAGTGTAGATCGTTATAGTGGTTTTTGTGGAAAGGGATGTAAATCTGTATATCACTTGAGATAAGGGAAATAATCCCAAGAGTTTCTTTATTGTGTTTCTTCTGGTAAATACTAGTTATACACCAGAGATAATAATTCCAGAAGGGAGGAACAACCCAGGTAATTAGTAGAGGTCGTAAGAGCCTTGATGGAACCGAATTTTATCTTGAAGGGTTGAATATAATCGGCAACTCAAATAGTCAAGTGAAACTTCACTAGAACATATTACTTGAAAGATCCGAATAGTTATATAAAAGGTGTACTTTATTCAGTTTCGTTTGAGGAAAATGATGCTGTGGCAGTTCGATAAGAATTTCTGGTGGGGGAAAGCAAAACTGCCAGCTTTAGCCTCCAAGTCGAAAGGCTTACGGAGTTTCTCATATGCTGTAGTCGTTTTGTTACCTCTGTGGAAATCCTAACGAAAGGAAAATTCGATTCGAGACTTCAATTATAACTAAATCGAACTTACGTCCTGTGGAGCGAACCACAAATATAATCGTTGCAGGGGTTAGTGCTGGGTCACTTAAATGTCCTGGGTGGTAGAGGATCTCTAGTTGGATATTAGTATCCCAACCGTAGGAGTCAAGGGCTTTTTCGTTCAATAGTAGATGTAGCGCCAGGCTGCTCCAAACCTAAACTAAAGAACGCCCTATGTTGATTTGACTCTAGCATTTGAGTTACTGTCTCAAGCTCTCTTTGGTTACTAAGATGCATCAGTTTTTATCCTTGACTGGTGCTATGGCTTGCCAGAGGAAGTATTTCTCATTGGAATTAAGACCGGAAACTTTTTAATGATTGGTCTTGGGGGCTAGTGGACTGTTGAAATAATCTTTAACCTAACTAACTACGAATCCTCTAGTCTAAAATTATTGTTTCTATGTGATGATGACCAACCATTGTTTAAAGTTCTCTCTAATCTAAATGTTTTCCGTTCTGACTTGTATGGAGGCCACACAAGGTTTGATGACATCATGGGTTCATGTGTGTCATGACTGATGATGTCATTGATTCTTGACTAGTGGTTTATTTATCTAACTAGTCATTCATAAAATACTTTACTATAAGGCTAACAGTTGTAGCTACTTAATAGTCTACCCTGTTACAAAAGGATCAATAAATATAACGACATAATGTCAGACCCAATCAATGCACAATAGCGCGTCTAGTGAGAACAAAAGTTCACCTCACAAAATAAGAGAAAATATTTTCTCCAAGTAAAATATATCCGGAAGGTACCATCAAATAAATATCTGGCGATGCTAACAAAAATCACATACATATAAAAAAAAATTGCAATGTTATAGTGATGCGAATGATAACATATCTTGCAAAGTCATACAAACATATAAATCTATAAAAGTATCATGTTATATAATGACTATCATCTAATGGATGGACATAATAAAAATTTGTAAAGTTATTCTATATACATATGACAATTCAAGTGTATACTCTAACAAATAGAAGATGGCATCCACCAAGTATAAATCAATTCTGTATGTCGTAGATCATGTAAGCAGCATCGTCATAATTCTCAAAACACTCCGTACCTGGTACTAGTTTGCACTGAGAACAATATAAATAACACAATTAGCAACATGCTATAATGTACTATAATTACTAATACATGTTACATGTGGCCGCATTAATTTTTTTCGACCTTTATATTATGTCAACTCAACCTTCTCCATTACACTAAAGATGGTAATAGAGAAAGAAAACAATTAATTTACCACTCTAAGTTGACAACAAATGTGTTAATATATATAGGTATAGTGAAGAGACATATGTCTAGCAGTGTATCAGGAAAAACTAGGACACAAGACTTAAGTGGACACATGTGGGCATCTAGACAGTATGTATGCCATCACATTATCCAGACCACGGATAGCTCGCACCGTGAAATGAAAAGGTCGAAGAGCAATAGCACATCGAGCAGATCTCGAGCTCTTCAAATTCTTACACTGAATAGCTGTACGAGCTTTTTGGTCTGTTTCCACAATGAAATGCGCACCAAGAAGGAATCTTTGTAACTTAAGGATTGACCAAACCATGGCCAATAACTCACGGTCTAAAACCGAGTAATTCCTTTCTGCCGCGTTCAGTTTCCTAGAAATATACATTACAGGGTGCAGAGTTCCTGAATACTCTTGCATTAGTGCCGCTCCGATCCCTGTGGATGAGGCGTCACTACGAAGAACAAAAGTTTTATCAGCAATAGGTAGTCTTAAGATAGGTGGGGATGAGAACAAATTTTTAATCTGATCCAATAAAGCTTGACATTCTTGAGACTAGCGCACCATGTTAGGAGACCCTTTCTTCAATAGGGTTGAGAGTGGTGCCATGATAGAGGATAAATTCTTAATGAATCTTCCGTAGAATTGTATTAATCCCAAAAGACTACGTACTTGTTTCTTTGTTTTAGGCACAGAGATATTTAATATCTTAGAAATGTTTTGGTCTTCTGTCTTCAATAGACCATGACAAACTCGATGAAACATGAAAGAGATTTCGCTAAACCCAAGAACGGTTTTAGAGGGTTTTGCAGTCAAATTATGCTCGCGTAGAGTTGACAGTAATTCATTTAAACCCAAATAGTGATCTTCCCAAGTATTACTGAAAAGACAGATGTCATCTAAGTATGCAATGACATCTAAACGATATGAGAGAATTCGATACATCATGCGTATGAAAGTAGCCGGGGCGTTCATAAGCCCAAAATTCATAAAATTCCACTGAAACAAACCCCTAGGTGTTGAGAAAGCAGTGAGAAGTTTGGCGTGTTCAGTTAACGGAACTTGCCAACAGCCTTTTGACAAGTCAAGCTTAGTAAAGAATCGAGAGTTAGAAAGTCTAATAAGTAGATCTTCTAATAAAGGCATAGGTTCAGCATCGAACTTCGTAACTTGGTTCAATTTGCGATAATCTACGCAAAGGCGTTTGTTATTGTCTTTCTTTTGAACAATAACCATGGACGAAGAGTATGCTGATGTGGATGGTTCAATTATCTTCAATTGTATCATTTCATCCAATTCTTTCTCGACTTGTGCTTGAAAATGAATAGGAATAGGATATGGTCTTACTCTGATCGGATTATGATCAGTAAATATAATGTCATGTTCAATGACATGTGTGTGTCCAGGAATGTCGGTAAGGACATCCTGAAATATTTGTAGCGTAGAAGATATTTGGAGACATGGTCCGCAACCAGACGATACGTCAAGGCCTGAAATCCCATCCGCTGCAGACCCAAATAGAACAGTCCCAACTAAGATGGTTTGGCCATGTCTGCAGAATGGGAGAAGATCGGCTACCACGACAAGCATGGGAAACAAAGAGCCAGGGATCCAGACCTCCAGGACGACCCAGAGTTCGCTGGGAGGACAACATTAGACAATCTTTGAAGGACCGAGGACTAGAATGGAACCAGGCCAGGAAGAAGACAGCTGATAGAATGGTCTGGCGCTCTCTCTTCCAAACCTCTACACCTCACGGTAGAAGGGGAACGACTAAGTAAGTAAGTAAGTAAGAAGATATTTGTCGCTGTTCCTCAAAAGACAAATTAGAAGAAACAGTAACGTTTCTCCATGATTCCGTAGAAGTAAGTGGAATCATAGGAAGAGGTAGGTTAACATCCGAAAAAGTAGTTTCCTCATCATATATAACTGACAGGGATGAGATATGACCTTGTTGGACTGGAGAATCGTCCGTCGCCTGAAAAATAGGCTGCAAATAGTCTGGTCGCTCATGATATTCCGTAAGCATATTTATATGGAAGGTTTTATGCCTTCCATCAATATCGACAACATAGTCGACATCGGAAATCTTCGAGACTATTGTATATGGACCTTTCCATGTAATAAGCAGTCTGTTCTCCCTAGAAGGAAATAAAACAAACGTTTTGTCTCCAGGACAAAGTTGACGTAGGCGTCTCTTCTTATTAGCAAATAGCCTTGTCTTTTCCTTAGCAAATTCGAATGATGAAGCTGCTAGCTTGCATGCTTCAATAATTTTTTTTCTGAGTGCAATGACATACTCATATGAAGATTGTGTGTCATTGTCGATATTATCAGCAGTTATAAGATCATGCAGCAAAGACATAGGACCGCGCGGTCGCGCGCCAAAGACAAGTTCAAAAGGAGAAAATCCTGTATGTTCGTTGGGGACCTACCTATAGGCAAAGAGAGCCGCGGGTAGGACCCTGTCCCAATCCTGAGGATGATCCTCAGTTATCTTCCCCAGTAAGTTCTTGAGTGTTCTATTTTAAGACGCTCAACTAACCCATTAGACATTGGGTGATAAATACTACTCAGAGATCTTTTAATGTGCAGAGTAGACATTACCTGCGACATTTTCTCTGATATCAATTGTGTGCCATGGTCTGACAATATTTCCCCAGGAAAACCTAAACGAGAAAATATAAGCCAAAGAGCGTCTGCGATATCAGCAGTGGAAATGCTCTTAAGAGGAATAGCCTCTGGCCAACGTGTGCACATATCCACACACGTAAGGATAAATTGATGTCCTCTGGCCGATTTAGTCTTAAAAGGGCCAATGATATCTATGGCCATTTTCTGAAACGGCCGGATGGGAATGTCTGCTGCCTGAATAGGCGCAGCATGCCGTGGACCTCTAGACTTTACCTCTCGACATATTTTGCATGACCGGCAATAAATTCGTATGTCTTTATTGACAAAAGGCCAAAAGAAAGATCCCAGAACTCTCGACTTAGTTCGGGAAAAACCCATGTGTCCAGCACACTGAGAATCGTGTGCATGTTGAAGAATTAAAGCTCTCATACTTTTGGGCACGAGAATTTGAGAATGCATAGTCGCGTCTGAATGTTGTACCATACGCACTAGTATACCATTCTTCATAGTGATATGTGATTTACGATTTGTATTCTGATTCGGATCACTGTTTTTAGCGAGAAGAAAGAATTTCTTTAAAGAATGGTCTTTTTCTTGTAGTTTCACAAACGAGTCATGCGAAATCTCCAAGTGATCATCTTGGCTAACTACTTCATTAACTTCAGAAGATGAAGTTTGAGGAATAAGAGCTTGTGCTCTTGTTACCACTTGTTACGGTATATGATATTAACGCCGTCTGCTAAAGGTTAGCAGACGTGCAATTGTAAAGGTTAAGACATTTAATATATTGCGATAGATGTTTCAATTATTGAACGCTCCATACACGATCGATTATGACGTGTCTAGCGTTGTTTGGGTCACAGTCGGTAACTAGGAGACGCTACCCCTTTGTTACTTGACCGCCAAGCTGAATAGCTGCGTTTTTCTAACCTTCCAATTCAATGGCATGATATAGCCATTTATATGTGCATTTATGATGGACCAGGGTCAGTCCTAGAACTCTACGAGAGAGGAAACTTATGGAGGTTAGTGATTAACTAAATCCTTGGAAGGAGAAAGATAATCGTCTACTTTATACGAAGTAATTAGACTCACAGTCTCACTGTCGGCAGGTAGCCATTCTATCTGCGCGTGCATATAGCTGTGATGTTCTGACGACAATTACTGCATTGTATCCTTAAACGGACATTGACACGTAAAACAGCAGTCTACGCTATTGATTGATTGATGCATGTACCTCATGTGTGAATTGAACTGTTTATGTATGTGTGTAATCCATATTAAATTGTGAAGGACTCGAACCGGAGGCATTATTCGTTGAATCACGTTACACCATTCAACCTTATGAATTACGTATTTTATGTCAAGTTGCTGAGTTAATAAGATGAGCAGTTGTTTACATCTTGATGCCAAGTTCAGGCATTACGACAAACCGAAGGTGAGGTTCACCCCATTCGCGTAAGAACATTAGCACGATCAGAATTCAGGCAACACAACCAGTAACCACACACGAAAGTCCTTCAACAAAACTGGCGGCCGATTGCGGGGATCGACAGAAGAGAAAAAAATTTTTCTGTGTTCCACACGCCTCCACGATATTTACGTTTGAATGAAAATCACATGACCATTACGAAGCTGACGTGACGCACGTGATCATGAATAGCAACATGACGTCACTGTTGCATTGTTGCCGTGAAGAAGACATCTTTTCAACGCCTTTCTAGTTCGCTTCAAATTTATCAAGATGCACAAGATGGACTACCGTTGCCTGCCCATCAGGAGCAGACAGTCAAAGGCACAGGCCTAGCCGTCGACGACAACGAGCATCAAGTGAAGCAGCAAATAAAGATAAGTTTAGCTCAATAACTATTGTCGTTAACGTGACAGTGCTAACTGAGTCCATGCCTTCTGCCTACATAGGCATGTTTTTACCTATGTTTAATGTACTTTTTGTTGTTTTAAGGTGTTGTTAACTAGCGGGCCGGTTGGAGGGAACTGAAATCTCTGGGGAATGTCGCGAACAGCTGACCACCTAGATTTCAGTCGGTCTTAGGGCAGTTAAACGATTGCATTTTTGGAAGCCCCATTGAGGTTTGCCATTGGACTACCTGTCCAGATCTGCTATCGTTTGACGATTTGTGTTAGCTGTGCCGTTCCGTAGATAACTGGCGTATTTTATTTGTACTAAGTTCACATTTTTATTCAGTTTTGTATCATGTTCGTTAACTATTTCGTCCAGTCTACTCTTACTATCAATTTATTTTATGATTGTTAAATGTTTGTCCGTTATGAGTCCTGTGATGTCATCATTTTTTTGCATTCATTTTTTTTTTGTGTACTTTGAATATTAAGTTGACCTCGGGTCAGTCTTTGACCCTTCATTTGGCTTGTGACACTTCCGCTTGTTTTATTTAGTTCATAAATTCATTTTTAATTGTGAAAATGTCTTGTTTGCGTCTTGACATTGTTTGTACCCTTTAGTTGCATCATTGTTTTGTTTGTCCTCATGATATATATTAAATACTACATTAATAATATGATATTATATTCAATAATACACTTGTAATTTAATTTAATTAATTTTTTTTGATATTTAAGGTTAATATGGGACATTGCATAATTATGCAGTGATAGTCCAAGAAATTAGCACTACAATTTATAAGAGATGCCTAGGGCATAATAATATAATATATATATTGACCAAATAAAATAATCTTATAGTCTACCTTTGAGGTAATAGACCCATTGTATATTATTTAATATACTTTTCTAGTACTAAGAGAGTGACTTAGTACATTGAACAATATAATTACTAGGAATCATACCCAACATTATTGGATATTAAGATTAATTGTGTGATGTAATTACATTATAGTTAACAGATATCATAACTATTTATGATATAGTTATTATTTAGATACAATATTGTTACAAAATATTGTCTATTAGGTTGAACTTAGACATAAGAGTTCAGTACTATCGTGATTATTTATATTGAATATTCCTAAGTTGAGTAAGTATAATAATTACTCTGAAGCTACTATTGACTATTTTAATCAGTAATTATCAATAATTACTTACCAGATAAAAGTCAAAATGCTTACTATAGACCATTTCGTTAAAATTGGTAAGGAATATGGTTATAAATCTCAAGAACTTCGTCAGTTTGCTGAGGCAGAACTGGAAAAACATAAAGCAGAAATGGAGGAACGTGAAAGAAAAGAAGCAGAGAAAAAGGCTGCATTAAAGAAAGAGGAGGAGGAACGTGAGATGAAGCAAATTGCCAAGGAAAATAGATTAAGAGAAATTGCTCAACAGGAAGAAGAGAATAAATTGAAACGAGAGGAAATTATTTTACAACAAGAAATGGAATTGGCGCGTATTAAATTGGAGACAGCAAGATTACAAGCACAAAGTGCTGATGCAAACCAGAATAATAACTCACAAAATGGATCGTCATCCAGCCAAACTAAACATTTCTACAACTTTAAATTACCCACTTTCAACTTAAACGTGGACGACCTTTCATCGTTCCTGTCACGTTTTGAACAGACTTGCAAAACAAATCATTTGCCTGAAGAGTCATGGGTACTCAAGTTAAATGAATTCTTGGTTGGAGAACCATTGACGGCTTCTCAAAATGCTGACCCATCAATAGCAAATAACTACGGTGCTATTAAGTCCTTGCTTTTTACGAAGGTTTCACCTGGACGAGGAACACTGTAGGTT
This sequence comes from Oreohelix idahoensis, assembly GCA_024509875.1. Lineage (NCBI taxonomy): Eukaryota > Metazoa > Mollusca > Gastropoda > Stylommatophora > Oreohelicidae > Oreohelix > Oreohelix idahoensis. The sequence continues at coordinate 86,048 of JAMPIV010009170.1, read as the reverse complement.
GAAATTTAAGGGAATTTTACCTGAATCTCCAAAAGATTTTGCAGGATTCATTGCGAACATACGCAATACATTTAATAGATGGGTTGAACTGGCAGAAGTCAACAAATCGTACGACAAATTAGTTGATTTGCTACTACGGGATAAGGTATTATCTTCGGTTAGCCAGCCATTCTTTGCATATTTGCAGGAGCGTAAACCAGGTACTATTGACGAGTTAGAAAAAATTTCTTTAAACTACTGTTCGGCACATCCGAATGCGAACATTTCTAACTCTTCATTAAGAGAACCTCTACCTGTGGCGTCTAATATGGCCTACAATCATAATAACAAACAAAGACATCACAGTGTAGACAGAAGTAGGTTCCAAAGAAATCACAATGTTAACTTTCAGAAGGGACATAATAATGATTTCAACAATAAAAATGAGTTCAACAGAGGTAGATCACGAGATAGAAATTATTCACCTCAAACAAACTACCACAAGGGTCAACATAACACTAATTATAATCGATCACATACTCCCAATAATAACAATAACTGGAATGGTAATAATCATGGCTCGAGACATCGAGATAATAGTTACTATAGAGGACGACGAGATAATTCTAACAATTATACTCGGAATCGATCTCATTCTCGGGGATCATCTCATTACAACCATAATACAGGGGCGGCAGTTACAAATAATACTACCCCTATAGCTCAGGTCCCACTTGACAATAATACAACACAGTCTTCTGCTGCATGTTTTGCTATTAATTATAATGTGGCAAATAGTTGCCAACAATGCAATCTTATTTTTCAGAAGGCGAAAGAAACAGTGCTTAACTGCGGACATATTACACCAGAGGTAGGTCTTGCAGTCAACGATGGAACAGGCTCACTAATTTTTAACAGGGGAATCGTTAATGGATCCGTCGTCTCAGTGCTGAGAGATTCAGGATCCACGACGATTGGTGTACGTCAGTCGCTGGTACATCCTAGCTGTGCGACAGGAGAATATGTACGCTGCATGACATTTGGTGGAACTATTGAGTTCTACCCCACAGCTATTGTTCATATTAGAACACCCTTTTTCACAGGGAATGTAAAAGTATGTATGCTAAAAAAGCCTATAGCTGATCTGATGGTTGGTCGTATACACGGCAGTAAAGATTGTACTCCAGATGAGATCATAGAATGGGAGAAACATAACCTATGCACTGGAAACGCCGTGACGACTAGAGCGCAGACTCAACTCATGGAGAAATTTAGTGATAATAAGATGGATGCAGACAACCAAGAGGAGTTTGTAGTCAATTCACCTATTGACAGGGAAACATTTGCAACTAAACTAAACAAAAAGAGGATAAATCTTTAAAAAAAATTTTAAGCTGGTTGATAAAGTTGACAATCTATCCTCAGGTAATAATAACAAACATTGTTTTGTTATTAAAAATGACATATTGATTAGATGTTTTAATGACAAATCACAAATGAAACAACAAGTTATGGTCCCGTATACTTTTAGACGGTACATTCTTCAACATGCACATGACTCACATTGTGCTGGACATATGGGATATACTCGAACACGATCTCGAGTACTGTCTTCATTCTTTTGGCCAGGAGTGTCAAGAGATATTTCGCAGTATGTACGTTCCTGTACTACATGCCAAGAAGTGAAAGCACGTGGAGCTTTTCACACGGCGCCTATTCAGGCTTGCGATATCTCAGTAAGACCGTTTGACAAGATGGCCATAGATATTATTGGTCCATTGCTACCATCGGCCAGAGGACATAGATTCGTCCTTACGTGCATTGATTTGTGCACACGATGGCCAGAAGCTATCCCATTAAAGACCACCACTACCACAGATGTAGCTGATGCACTACATCTCATCTTTTCTAGAATAGGGTTTCCTAGAAAACTTTTATCAGACCATGGGTCACAGTTCATATCTGACACCATGAAGGAAGTCATGAAAACTTGGAACATTGATAGGAATTTAAGTAGTATTTATCATCCTATGAGTAATGGTGCAGTTGAAAGACTTAACCGTACACTTAAACAACTACTACATAAGGTTACTGTTAAGCACCCTCATGACTGGGACAGAGCACTCCCAGCTGTTCTATTTGCTTATCGGGAGGTACCGCATGAACAAACTGGCTTCTCTCCCTTTGAATTAGTTTTTGGTGCTCCCCCAAGAGGTCCTATGGGACTAATAAAAGACTTATTAATTGACGCGGAGATGACTCAGGACACTCAGTCATCTTACGAGTATGTGATTAATCTTCGGAAGAACATTATTGAGTCTTGCCAGTTGGCAACAGCTTCTTCTGAGGCTGCAAAAGCTAAGGCTCGATCTCTACAAAATAGGTCTCGACGATTACGCCAATTATTCCCAGGCGATGAGGCTTATGTGTTACTTCCTCACAATAACAATAAATTATTGATATCTTGGAATGGTCCTTACAAAGTCATTGATAAAATTTCCGACGTTGATTACGTCTTAGATATCAAGGGACACAAAAAGATATTTCATATTAACATGCTCAAGCAATTTCATACACGTCCTGAACACTTACAGTCAATTTTTCATGAACTAGATGACAACACAGTATCTACTTGTTATTATTCCAACTTATCCGTCATCCAGGAAGAAGAATCTTCTTTTCCTGAGGTACAGTTACCGTTACCGGTACCAGTAGTTCAACCTACTGAATCTTGGCGGGATGTAACCATCTCTTCAACGGTTACACCGCAACAGCGTCTACAGATTGCTAATCTATTACAATCTTATCCAGATGTGTTGACCGACGTCCCGGGTCGCACATCGGCTATCAGTCATGACATTACTCTCAATGACGATACACCTATTCGTGTACATCCCTATTCGGTTCCTTTACATTTCCTTGCTAAAACTACTAAGGAACTTGAACAGATGTTGTCTCTGGGAATCATTGAGACTAGTAATTCGCCATTCTCTTCTCCATTAGTGATTGTCCGGAAGAAGGACAATAACATCAGACTATGTGTTGACTATAGAAAATTAAATGCTAAGACTATAGTTGACAGCGAACCACATCCACTTATCGACGACTTACTGCCACGTCTATCCAACGCAACTATATTTAGTAAGATAGACTTAACTAAAGGTTATTGGCAGATACCACTGACCGAAAAGGCTAAGTACTACACCGCATTTTCCACTCCACAAGGTCTATACCAGTGGAATGTGATGCCTTTTGGGCTTGTTAATGCGCCAGCTACCTTCATTCGCCTGATGCGACAAATTTTATCAGGTAGACCAGACGTTATTACATATATTGACGACATATGCTTGTTTAGTTCGTCGTTTGAGGAACATGTTTCGGGACTTAGATATGTTTTCGACACTCTAAGGAATTATCATCTAACTGCTAAACCTACAAAGGTTCAGATCGCGTGTAATGAGATAACCTTTTTGGGACATATCATTGGATCGGGATATATCCGAACGTTACCTAGTACAGTCTCCAAAATTCTAAACATAGCAGTTCCTCAGACGAAGAAACAGGTCAGGAGTTTGTTAGGACTTGTTCAATATTACAGTAGATTCATACCAAACTTGTCATCCATCACGGCTGTATTGTCTTCATTGTTAAAAAAAAGACATGCCGGTGAAGGTGACATGGACTGGTATATGCAATGAAACTTTCAACAAAATTATAAATTTGTTCTCGCATGAACCAATTTTAAGACTTCCGATGCTTCCAAAAGATTTTTCTTACGAACAGATGCTAGTAACTACGGCATTGGTGCATGCCTGCTCCAGAACCATGATGGCGTTCTACATCCTACCTTATATATTTCAAGAAAGCTAAAGCCGGCAGAAACAAAGTATTCCACAGTAGACAAGGAACTTTTATCAGTTATATGGGCAATCACTAAACTGGAAAAGTTCTTGCTTGGTGCTCCATTCACCATACAAACTGACCAACGTGCTGTAGCATCTTTGCGTAGATCAAATCACAAAAGCCCAAAACTCGCCAGATACGTGATCATCCTGCAGCCATTTGAATTCTCCATTGAACATATTCCTGGCACTGAAAACATTGTGGCAGATGCATTGTCACGTAATCCTATTGACGACGAATAATCAACATTGACATTCCTAAGATACGTCAATCATCACTACATTGGATAGTACGAAGTATCAACTGTAAGGGAACTAACCTTGCCTTCAATGTAATATTTAGAAACACTATATGCATCACAGAATTGAACTAAAGACAATCAAGGTATACATATTGACATTGAAACTTCGTCTAACGTCCATACACAATATATGAATATTCGTTGAACAATCATGGAACAATATCTGACGACAAGTCGAACTTATTATCCTATGTGCACTTAATTCTTGGATCCTAGGATAATTGACATTTCTGTCCGACGGAAAACGTTTCAACACTTTGTCTAAAAGAATTCATCAGGATCAGGACTACGGATGGATCATCATATCCTATACTAATTAATTAGTTAACTTAACTTCTTAATTGAATTATTATGAATAAAATGAAATGTGAGAAAAAAATGAAATGAAAGAACAAAAAAAGAGAACGAAATATAAAAAGAAGAAATTATGAAAAGAGAAAATAAATCTCACACAAGTATTAGATTAATTTTTTTTTTTTTAATATACCTATACGTTATTTAGTTAGTTAAATTAGATAGTTATTATTCACTAACACTTAACACACACAATTAAGTTAAACTTATATTCGAATTTCTTTCTATTTCTTCTCACTTATTTTGTCTTTTCTTCTCTCATAACATCGCGTTACATTAGAATCTTAATAATTTAACTCTTAGTTTAATTAATTAATTTAATTTTAATTAGTCAAATTAATTCCTATATGACATACTAATACGACAGACCTTACTTTAATTTAATTCTATCATTCACTATTAACATTGGACATTTTATTTAGTTGATATAATAATATGTATAATATTGATATTAATGTGATTAATGTTAGATGACTATGACAAATAGTTAGTTGACATGACCGCGACACGGTTCTACTCAGAACATCGTCGGCCATATGTCACGATTGTGTTAAATTTTTTTGAAAAATTGTTAAGTCGGATAGATCTTGAAAAAAAATCTATCGATTTTTTTTCCCCGGTGTACAGGGAATTGTTACGGTATATGATATTAACGCCGTCTGCTAAAGGTTAGCAGACGTGCAATTGTAAAGGTTAAGACATTTAATATATTGCGATAGATGTTTCAATTATTGAACGCTCCATACACGATCGATTATGACGTGTCTAGCGTTGTTTGGGTCACAGTCGGTAACTAGGAGACGCTACCCTTTGTTACTTGACCGCCAAGCTGAATAGCTGCGTTTTTCTAACCTTCCAATTCAATGGCATGATATAGCCATTTATATGTGCATTTATGATGGACCAGGGTCAGTCCTAGAACTCTACGAGAGAGGAAACTTATGGAGGTTAGTGATTAACTAAATCCTTGGAAGGAGAAAGATAATCGTCTACTTTATACGAAGTAATTAGACTCACAGTCTCACTGTCGGCAGGTAGCCATTCTATCTGCGCGTGCATATAGCTGTGATGTTCTGACGACAATTACTGCATTGTATCCTTAAACGGACATTGACACGTAAAAACAGCAGTCTACGCTATTGATTGATTGATGCATGTACCTCATGTGTGAATTGAACTGTTTATGTATGTGTGTAATCCATATTAAATTGTGAAGGACTCGAACCGGAGGCATTATTCGTTGAATCACGTTACACCATTCAACCTTATGAATTACGTATTTTATGTCAAGTTGCTGAGTTAATAAGATGAGCAGTTGTTTACATCTTGATGCCAAGTTCAGGCATTACGACAAACCGAAGGTGAGGTTCACCCCATTCGCGTAAGAACATTAGCACGATCAGAATTCAGGCAACACAACCAGTAACCACACACGAAAGTCCTTCAACACCACTGCATTGGCTGTTTGCATATTCCGTTCTTCCCAGGCAACAATTTGTAGCGGTGTGCATATCTTAACCCCGTGAATACGACCGATTATAAGATCCGCAATAGGGTTAGGAAGAAGACACGCGTGGACATCTCCCGTAAAGAAAGGAGTAGCAATGTGAATAATAGCGGTCGAGTACTTTTCAACTGTGCCACCAAATGTTACACATTTAACTATTTTCATTGTGGCACAGCGAGGATCTATAAGAGATTGCTTAACACCAATAGTAGTGCACCCAGAATAAAAAAGCAATGAGACTGGGTTACCATCCACGAGACCTCTATGCAAGATAAGCGATCCTCTCCCGTCATGCGCAATTGCAGCAGGGAGATCGGGCAGAGGGTGACCACAACTTAAAGTAGTCACAGTGGTTGGTTCAAATAATGTTGAGCATTGGGTGCATTTAGATGCTCTCTGATACAGAGTAAATATTAGCAAGGGGAAGTGATCTTGAAAATGTTAAGCAAATAGATTCGATTGCGGGTTACGTTGCTTGGTTAAGCTGATGTTAAGTTAAAATAGTATTAGGGGAATTCCCTCGTGTGATCGAGAAGTTTCCAAGTGGCGAACACTGGTCAGTTCAAATCACGGAGATGTTTTTTTCTCTGAACTGTCTTGAGCTGTGAGTAAGCTCGTGTGACTAGCCCATGCAATTATCGAGACTGAGTTGTGTTTTTTAAACAACCGAGTCTTGTGTCTTTTTTGGCGGATCTAGTGTGTGAACTAAGGGAGTCTGGTTTTGGGTACCGACGGGAGAGGTCGGTCCTACAGTGTGTGTTTCGAGTATGCCTGCGCAGTGCAAAAGTTATAAAGGCCCTTATTTGTGTAGGCCTATAATTTCTGAGTTTATTGGAGAATTGTGTTTGTGAGTATTTTTGAAGAGGTAAGGATCCAGGACATATGTTTGACTATATAAATGTCAAGATGAGTGAAGGCGAGATTACTGCAAACTGCCAGGGGGTGCAGTCTTGCGAGAAATTGCCGCGAGTATTCACTATTGATGTTAGAAGCATCGTTTGAGGCCATTAATTATTGTCAGCACGGCGAGGATAACCGTTTGCTGGGAAAAGGATCCATTGTCTATTTATTATAATGCTGATGTTAGAAGCATCGTTTGAGGCCATTTATTATTGTCAGCACGGCGAGGATGACCGTTGCTGAGAGGATCCATAGTTATATTAAAGCGCCAAGGTTAAGAGCGTCTTTGATGAAGCATATTTAAGGAGGCCATTATTTATTGGACAACCGTTTGCTGGGAAAAGGATCCATTGTCTATTTATTATAATGCTGATGTTGGAAGCATCGTTTGAGGCCATTTATTATTGTCAGCACGGCGAGGATGACCGTTGCTGAGAGGATCTAGTGTTGATGTTGTAGAGCGCTAATGATTATGAGAAGTGGAGATGTGACTATAGTACTTTCTTGTTGTGAGTTATGTTTGACTGTGTATTTCATGAACGTATTGTGACAATAAACTATGTTATATGTCACCTGCAGTTCCACGACTTGTACGTGCCTATCTGTGGCGTGTGAATGTACCCACGCACACTCACTACAACATTTAACACGGTAGGAGAACAGTAGGCGTGATGGTAGTAACGCATGACCATAAATAGCCTGGGTGGCGGAAATCTAGGTCAACAAACAGATTGAATTTACTAACAGTATCTCGCGTGTAGCAGTGGTATGTTAGTGGTGCAGAATTTGATATTTTGACATTCGCGTGATATAAGAATTACTGTTCTGCTCTGTGTGGGCGTATGAACAGTGTAACCATTAAGGTAACACCCATCACCATTTATTCAATCTCCAAGACCAGTCATCAGTAATAATAATAATTAATAACCCATCAGTAACTTCTATTATTAACAGTGGTAACTCTTCACGGTTACAGTTTGGTAATCTTCAACATCCCTGAATAAAACAAGAATCTCTACACTCTCCCAAAGTCAAAAGCTGCACAAGTGACAGCATTAGAATTTTTATTCTCGTTCACTTGATTATTAGCACCATGAGACTCTTGTTGTACAGAGTTTCCCTGGTGATGTGATCTCTTTTTCTTGTATTGAGATCTACCACGATTATTATTCCCTCTGAAATTATCATAGTTTGATCTACCTTGACCACCGCTGTGGTTCGAATCCCAGTTTCCATAATCACTATTGTCATTACCCCAATGATCATAGTGTTTACATGTTTGGTTACGATGCCCCCGCGAAGAATAGCCTTGAAAGTGTCTATAGTGACTACCTCTCCGCAAATTTCCATAATTATAAGACCCGAAATAACGAGGACTATCAGATCGCCTCCAGTGCTTTGAAGAAGACCCATTATGTGATGGGTTACCCTGATTCTGATCATAATTACGATTGCTCTTCTTATTGAAATTGTGTTGAGCACCTTGGAATTTATTCATAAAGTTAGGGCCATATGGTGCTGCAGAAGCAACCGGCAATTCTTCTTTCACCTTAGCATTGCTAACAGTAGCATGGGGATGTGCAGTTACATACTGGCAACAGTATTCTTCCATGTCTTTTATGTCTTTAGGTTTACGCTCATGAATAAAAGCAAGGAAAGACTCATTGACAGATGACATAACTTTATCTCGAAGTACTAAGTCCATAAGGGCTTCATATGTTTTTTATGTTTTAGACAGCTCAATCCAACGTGTGAATGTAAGACGAATCTTAGTAATAAAGTCAGAGAACTCTATTCCAGTTTCTGGTAGCATTGTCTGTTACGGTATATGATATTAACGCCGTCTGCTAAAGGTTATCAGACGTGCAATTGTAAAGGTTAAGACATTTAATATATTGCGATAGATGTTTCAATTATTGAACGCTCCATACACGATCGATTATGACGTGTCTAGCGTTGTTTGGGTCATAGTCGGTAACTAGGAGACGCTACCCTTTGTTACTTGACCGCCAAGCTGAATAGCTGCGTTTTGTTAACCTTCCAATTCAATGGCATGATATAGCCATTTATATGTGCATTTATGATGGACCAGGGTCAGTCCTAGAACTCTACATGAGAGGAAACTTATGGAGGTTAGTGATTAACTAAATCCTTGGAAGGAGAAAGATAATCGTCTACTTATACGAAGTAATTAGACTCACAGTCTCACTGTCGGCAGATAGCCATTCTATCTGCGCGTGCATATAGCTGTGATGTTCTGACGACAATTACTGCATTGTATCCTTAAACGGACATTGACATGTAAAACAGCAGTCTACGCTATTGATTGATTGATGCATGTACCTCATGTGTGAATTGAACTGTTTATGTATGTGTGTAATCCATATTAAATTGTGAAGGACTCGAACCGGAGGCATTATTCGTTGAATCACGTTACACCATTCAACCATTATGAATTATGTATTTTATATCAAGTTGCTGAGTTAATAAGATGAACAGTTGTTTACATCTTGATGCCACGTTCAGGCATTACGACAAACCAAAGGTGAGGTTCACCCCATTCGCGTACGAATATTAGCACGATCAGAATTCAAGCAACACAACCAGTAACCACACACGAAAGTCCTTCAACAAAAGTGGCGGCCGAATGCGGGGAACGACAGAAAAAAAAAAAAACTTCTGTTCCGTACGCACATGTTAATCACAAATATTTACGATCAATTTTCGATCACATGATCCAGTCGAAGATGACGCAGTACTCATTATAATGCCTAACAACGTGACGTCACCGAAAGTCGTGTAAGTGAACTGTCGGAGAAACCAAAGCCGTTTCTAAGTCTAACCAGGGGAAACATGAGCCATTGAAGCAAACACACGATATGGACTACAGGAGCAGACAGTCAAAGGCACAGGCCTAGCCGTCGACGACAACGAGCATCAAGTGAAGCAGCAAATAAAGATAAGTTTAGCTCAATAATTATTGTCGTTAACGTGACAGTGCTAACTGAGTCCATGCCCTCTGCCTACATCGGCATGTTTTTACCTATGTTTAATGTACTTTTTGTTGTCTTAATGTGTTGTTAATTAGTGGGCGGTAAAGAGGAGGATGAACCGAAATTAGATTCTGTGGCTCTCACGATGCCTGAATTGATTTCGGTCGTTTCTTAGGGCAGTTAAACGATTGCACTTTTGGAAGCCCCATTGAGGTTTGCCATTGGACTACCTGTCCAAATCTGCTGTCGTCTGACGATTTGTGTTAGCTGTGCCGTTCCGTAGATGACTGGTGTATTTTATTTGTACTAAGTTCACATTTTTATTCAGTTTTGTATCATGTTCGTTAACTATTTCGTCCAGTCTACTCTTACTATCAATTTATTTTATGATTGTTAAATGTTCGTCCGTTATGAGTCCTGTGATGTCATCATTTTTTGCAGTCATTTTTTTTTGTGTACTTTGCATATTCAGTTGACCTCGGGTCAATCTTTGACCCTTCGTTTTCCGTGTGACACTTCCGCTTGTTTTATTTAGTTCATAAATTCATTTTAATTGTGAAAATGTCTTGTTTGCGTCTTGACATTGTTTGTACCCTTTAGTTGCATCATTGTTTTGTTTGTCCTCATGATATATATTAAATACTACATTAATAATATGATATTATATTCAATAATACACTTGTAATTTAATTTAATTAATTTTTTCTGATATTTAAGATTAATATGGGACATTGCATAATTATGCAGTGATAGTCCAAGAAATTAGCACTACAATTTATAAGAGATGCCTAGGGCATAATAATATAATATATATATTGACCAAATAAAATAATCTTATAGTCTACCTTTGAGGTAATAGACCCATTGTATATTATTTAATATACTTTTCTAGTACTAAGAGAGTGACTTAGTACATTGAACAATATAATTACTAGGAATCATACCCAACATTATTGGATATTGAGATTAATTGTGTGATGTAATTACATTATAGTTAACAGATATCATAACTATTTATGATATAGTTATTATTTAGATACAATATTGTTACAAAATATTGTCTATTAGTTGAACTTAGACATAAGAGTTCAGTACTATTGTGATTATTTATATTGAATATTCCTAAGTTGAGTAAGTATAATAATTACTCTGAAGCTACTATTGACTATTTTAATCAGTAATTATCAATAATTACTTACCTGATAAAAGTCAAAATGCTTACTATAGACCATTTCGTTAAAATTGGTAAAGAATATGGTTATAAATCTCAAGAACTTCGTCAGTTTGCTGAGGCAGAACTGGAAAAACATAAAGCAGAAATGGAGGAACAAAAGGCTGCATTAAAGAAAGAGGAAGAGGAACAAAAGGCAGCATTAAAGAAAGAGGAGGAGGAACGTGAGATGAAGCAAATTGCCAAGGAAAATAGATTAAGAGAGATTGCTCAACGTGAAAGAGAAGAGCAAAGAGCAATTACCAAACAGGAAGAAGAGAATAAATTGAAACGAGAGGAAATTATTTTACAACAAGAAATGGAATTGGCGCGTATTAAATTGGAGACAGCAAGATTACAAGCACAAAGTGCTGATGCAAACCAGAATAATAACTCACAAAATGGATCGTCATCCAGCCAAACTAAACATTTCTACAACTTTAAATTACCCACTTTCTACTTGAACGTGGACGACCTTTCATCGTTCCTGTCACGTTTTGAACAGACTTGCAAAACAAATCATTTGCCTGAAGAGTCATGGGTACTCAAGTTAAATGAATTCTTGGTTGGAGAACCATTGACGGCTTCTCAAAATGCTGACCCATCAATAGCAAATAACTACGGTGCTATTAAGTCCTTGCTTTTACGAAGGTTTCACCTGGACGAGGAACACTGTAGGTTGAAATTTAAGGGAATTTTACCTGAATCTCCAAAAGATTTTGCAGGATTCATTGCGAACATACGCAATACATTTAATAGATGGGTTGAACTGGCAGAAGTCAACAAATCATACGACAAATTAGTTGATTTACTACTACAGGATCCACGACGATTGGTATACGTCAGTCGCTGGTACATCCTAGCTGTGCGACAGGAGAATATGTACGCTGCATGACATTTGGTGGAACTATTGAATTTTACCCCACAGCTATTGTTCATATTAGAACACCCTTTTTCACAGGGAAAGTAAAAGTATGTATGCTAAAAAAGCCTATAGCTGATCTGATGGTTGGTCGTATACACGGTAGTAAAGATTGTACTCCAGATGAGATCATAGAATGGGAGAAACATAACCTATGCACTGGAAACGCCGTGACGACTAGAGCGCAGACTCAACTCATGGAGAAAGTTGATGATAATAAAATGGATGCAGACAACCAAGAGGAGTTTGTAGTCAATTCACCTATTGACAGGGAAACATTTGCAACCAAACAAAAAGAGGATAAATCTTTAAAAAAAATTTTTAAGCTGGTTGATAAAGTTGACAATCTATCCTCAGGTAATAATAACAAACAATGGTTTGTTATTAAAAATGACATATTGATTAGATGTTTTAATGACAAATCACAAATGAAACAACAAGTTATGGTCCCGTATACTTTTAGACGGTACATTCTTCAACATGCACATGACTCACATTGTGCTGGACATATGGGATATACTCGAACACGATCTCGAGTACTGTCTTCATTCTTTTGGCCAGGAGTGTCAAGAGATATTTCGCAGTATGTACGTTCCTGTACTACATGCCAAGAAGTGAAAGCACGTGGAGCTTTTCACACGGCGCCTATTCAGGCTTGCGATATCTCAGTAAGACCGTTTGACAAGATGGCCATAGATATTATTGGTCCATTGCTACCATCGGCCAGAGGACATAGATTCGTCCTTTCGTGCATTGATTTGTGCACACGATGGCCAGAAGCTATCCCATTAAAAACCACCACTACTACAGATGTAGCTGATGCACTACATCTCATCTTTTCTAGAATAGGGTTTCCTAGAAAACTTTTATCAGACCATGGGTCACAGTTCATATCTGACACCATGAAGGAAGTCATGAAAACTTGGAACATTGATAGGAATTTAAGTAGTATTTATCATCCTATGAGTAATGGTGCGGTTGAAAGACTTAACCGTACACTTAAACAACTACTACATAAGGTTACTGCTAAGCACCCTCATGACTGGGACAGAGCACTCCCAGCTGTTCTATTTGCTTATCGGGAGGTACCGCATGAACAAACTGGCTTCTCTCCCTTTGAATTAGTTTTTGGTGCTCCCCCAAGAGGTCCTATGGGACTAATAAAAGACTTATTAATTGACGAGGAGATGACTCAGGACACTCAGTCATCTTACGAGTACGTGATTAATCTTCGGAAGAACATTATTGAGTCTTGCCAGTTGGCAACAGCTTCTTCTGAGGCTGCAAAAGCTAAGGCTCGATCTCTACAAAATAGGTCTCGACGATTACGCCAATTATTCCCAGGCGATGAGGCTTATGTGTTACTTCCTCACAATGACATTAAATTATTGATATCTTGGAATGGTCCTTACAAAGTCATTGATAAAATTTCCGACGTTGATTACGTCTTAGATATCAAGGGACACAAAAAGATATTTCATATTAACATGCTCAAGCAATTTCATACACGTCCTGAACACTTACAGTCAATTTTTCATGAACTAGATGACAACACAGTATCTACTTGTTATTATTCCAACTTATCTGTCATCCAGGAAGAAGAATCTTCTTTTCCTGAGGTACAGTTACCGTTACCGGTACCAGTAGTTCAACCTACTGAATCTTGGCGGGATGTAACCATCTCTTCAACGGTTACACCGCAACAGCGTCTACAGATTGCTAATCTATTACAATCTTATCCAGATGTGTTGACCGACGTCCCGGGTCGCACATCGGCTATCAGTCATGACATTACTCTCAATGATGATACACCTATTCGTGTACATCCCTATTCCGTTCCTTTACATTTCCTTGCTAAAACTACTAAGGAACTTGAACAGATGTTGTCTCTGGGAATCATTGAGACTAGTAATTCGCCATTCTCTTCTCCATTAGTGATTGTCCGGAAGAAGGACAATAACATCAGACTATGTGTTGATTATAGGAAATTAAATGCTAAGACTATAGTTGACAGCGAACCACATCCACTTATCGACGACTTACTGCCACGTCTATCCAATGCAACTATATTTAGTAAGATAGACTTAACTAAAGGTTATTGGCAGATACCACTGACCGAAAAGGCTAAGTACTACACCGTATTTTCCACTCCACAAGGTCTATACCAGTGGAATGTGATGCCTTTTGGGCTTGTTAATGCGCCAGCTACCTTCATTCGCCTGATGCGACAAATTTTATCAGGTAGACCAGACGTTATTACATATATTGACGACATATGCTTGTTCAGTTCGTCGTTTGAGGAACATGTTTCGGGACTTAGATATGTTTTCGACACTCTAAGGAATTATCATCTAACTGCTAAACCTACAAAGGTGCAGATCGCGTGTAATGAGATAACCTTTTTGGGACATATCATTGGATCGGGATATATCCGAACGTTACCTAGTACAGTCTCCAAAATTCTAAACATAGCAGTTCCTCAGACGAAGAAACAGGTCAGGAGTTTAATAGGACTTGTTCAATATTACAGTAGATTCATACCAAACTTGTCATCCATCACGGCTGTATTGTCTTCATTGTTAAAAAAAGACATGCCGGTGAAGGTGACATGGACTGGTATATGCAATGAAACTTTCAACAAAATTATAAATTTGTTCTCGCATGAACCAATTTTAAGACTTCCCGATGCTTCCAAAAGATTTTTCTTACGAACAGATGCTAGTAACTACGGCATTGGTGCATGCCTGCTCCAGAACCATGATGGCGTTCTACATCCTACCTTATATATTTCAAGAAAGCTAAAGCCGGCAGAAACAAAGTATTCCACAGTGGACAAGGAACTTTTATCAGTCATATGGGCAATAACTAAACTTGAAAAGTTTTTGCTTGGTGCCCCATTCACCATACAAACTGATCAACGGGCTGTAGCATCTTTGCGTCGATCTAATCACAAAAGCCAAAAACTCGCCAGATATGCGATCATCCTACAGCCATTTGAATTCTCCATTGAACATATTCCTGGCACTGAAAATATTGTGGCGGATGCGTTGTCACGTAATCCTATTGACGACGAATGATCAACATTGACATTCCTAAAACACGTCGATCATCACTACATTGGATATAACGAAGTATCAACTATAAGGGAACTAACCTTGCCTTCAATTTAATATTTATAAACACTATATGCATCACAGAATTGAACTAAAGACAATCAAGGTATACATATTGACATTGAAACTTCGTCTAACGTCCATACACAATATATGAATATTCGTTGAACAATCATGGAACAATATCTGACGACAAGTCGAACTTATTATCCTATGTGCACTTAATTCTTGGATGCTGGGATAAATGACATTTCTTTCCAACGTAAATGTTTGAACATTTTTGCCTAAAAGAATTCATCAGGATCAAGACTAAGGATGGATCATCATATCCTATACTAATTAATTAGTTAACTTAACTTCTTAATTGAATTATTATCAATAAAATGAAATGTGAGAAAAAAATGAAATGAAAGAACAAAAAAAGAGAACGAAATATAAAAAGAAGAAATTATGAAAAGAGAAAATAAATCTCACACAAGTATTAGATTAATATTTTTTTTAATGTACCTATACGTTATTTAGTTAGTTAAATTAGATAGTTATTATTCACTAACACTTAACACACCCAATTAAGTTAAACTTATATTCGAATTTCTTTCTATTTCTTCTCACTTATTTTGTCTTTTCTTCTCTCATAACATCGCGTTACATTAGAACCTTAATAATTTAACTCTTAGTTTAATTAATTAATTTAATTTTAATTAGTCAAATTAATTCCTATATGACATACTAATACGACAGACCTTACTTTAATTTAATTCTATCATTCACTATTAACATTGGACATTTTATTTAGTTGATATAATAATATGTATAATATTGATATATAATGTGATTAATGTTAGATGACTATGACAAATAGTTAGTTGACATGACCGCGACCCGGTTCTACTCAGAACATCGTCGGCCATATGTCACGATTGTATTAAATTTTTTTTGAAAAATTGTTAAGTCGGATAGATCTTGAAAAAAAATCTATCGATTTTTTTTCCCCGGTGTACAGGGAATTGTTACGGTATATGATATTAACGCCGTCTGCTAAAGGTTATCAGACGTGCAATTGTAAAGGTTAAGACATTTAATATATTGCGATAGATGTTTCAATTATTGAACGCTCCATACACGATCGATTATGACGTGTCTAGCGTTGTTTGGGTCATAGTCGGTAACTAGGAGACGCTACCCTTTGTTACTTGACCGCCAAGCTGAATAGCTGCGTTTTGTTAACCTTCCAATTCAATGGCATGATATAGCCATTTATATGTGCATTTATGATGGACCAGGGTCAGTCCTAGAACTCTACATGAGAGGAAACTTATGGAGGTTAGTGATTAACTAAATCCTTGGAAGGAGAAAGATAATCGTCTACTTATACGAAGTAATTAGACTCACAGTCTCACTGTCGGCAGATAGCCATTCTATCTGCGCGTGCATATAGCTGTGATGTTCTGACGACAATTACTGCATTGTATCCTTAAACGGACATTGACATGTAAAACAGCAGTCTACGCTATTGATTGATTGATGCATGTACCTCATGTGTGAATTGAACTGTTTATGTATGTGTGTAATCCATATTAAATTGTGAAGGACTCGAACCGGAGGCATTATTCGTTGAATCACGTTACACCATTCAACCATTATGAATTATGTATTTTATATCAACTTGCTGAGTTAATAAGATGAACAGTTGTTTACATCTTGATGCCAAGTTCAGGCATTACGACAAACCAAAGGTGAGGTTCACCCCATTCGCGTACGAATATTAGCACGATCAGAATTCAAGCAACACAACCAGTAACCACACACGAAAGTCCTTCAACATTGTCTTAAAACGAAGACGGTAATCTTCTTCTTTTAATTGATATCTCTTAAGTAAAGTTGCCGTGACAACATCATAATTAGTTCTATCAGTTTCCTCTACTACCATTACACTACTCAATGGTTCACCTGAAAGTAAATCCATCAGTTGTCCGACATATTGTTCCTTATCTGCCTTATGCGCTACGCATGTTAATTGAAACCTATCAAGATATAAGGTTATGTCGTCCTTTAGAGGGTTGAAAGGAGGTAATTTGACCTTATAAGTATTCTCCTTTATCCTACCCGAAGTTGATTGAGGAGCACTCATATTCATCACCTTTAATTTCTCCAACTCCAAAGCTAATAGTTTTTCCTCATGTTCCATTTGTGCTTTCCTTTCCTCAGCAGCAGCTTGAAGTTTTCTCTCCTCAGCAGCAGCTTGAAGTTTACTCTCTTCAGCAGCAGCTTCTCTGTCTAACCTTTTATTTTCAGCTTCAGCAGCAGCTTGAAGTTTTCTCTCTTCAGCTTCTCTTTGTTGCTGTATTCTTCTATCTTCAGCTTCTCTGTCCAACTGCATTTGCATCCTTTTCTCTTCAGCCTTCTGTACCTTGGCATATTGAGCAAGTGCAAACTCTTCCAATTTATCACCAGTTTTGCCAAGGGATTTACCTTGCTCAATAAAGACATCTAATGTAGACATTCTGTCTAATAATGTGAGATCAGACCTGAAAAATTGAATAAATTACCTTATCCCAACCTCAATGGGAGACAAGTCTGTAATCCTAGACTTGTATACTCACTTCACTTTATTCTATCCCAATCTCCGTGGGAGACCAGTTGTTTAATCAAAAACTTGTATAATCACCTTGTTTCTTTATAATAATATGATCACAAATAACCTCTATCTGAAAAGTGCATCATATCAACAATAATAGTCCATGACCAAATATATATATAGACTGTGTATGATGAACAAGTAGACGATAACAATACAAAGACAAGAATGTATAACAACCGAAAACGTTCGCAGAAGTCAAATGATAAATAAAGCTTAACTAAATCTAATGTTGTAAAAATGTCAATGATAACTGCGAAAAATCAATCAAAACAAATGACAACACAGTTATAAACAAAAAGGGTGTATACAAATAAATAAAAGGAAGGAGAGGCGGACAGATACAAGCAAAACAAATCGAAAATCAAAGAATGGGAAAAAAAAACGAAAACGACACTAACACATCTCGTCACAGCTAAGAAACAAAAATGAAAAGAAGCAACAGACGTCGCCCGCACTTTCCGCTGTGGGAAATATGCGCAGTCCCTACAGAAAACGCTTTCGATAGAACCTCTGTCACGTGGTATCTTCTAACGGAGTCACCTGCCCAACCAGCCCGTGAAACACACACTAACACAACATGTAAACAAAGAACATGTAAACAAATAAGCATTAATAAAGTGTGTTGAAAGAAGGATCAGTTATTCACAATATAACGGTACAAAGTTTCCGAAAAAACAAACCGCCATTTATCTTAGATAAAATCCTGGCCTTAGTCAACAATGGTGTCTGACAATATACAGCAATGCGAGGAAGCTCCACCGTTGAAAATTACAGTGATGAGACTTGTCCACAACAGCTGAACTTGCATGTAAACACGAGTCGTGATCGTTCACAATGAAGGTCATCGACGAGTTTCAAACTGTTGAAGGTGTGTTGCTGTTATGTGCTGAACAGCATAAATGATTTTGTCCAGTTTCCAATGTGTAGTTCATCATCAAATAATGTCCTCAATCAGTCCAATGGACAGCTTTAGACCAACTGATCTGGCCTACCACAAATGTTACCATATATTTACGGCTACCACAAATGTTAAGGTGGGATTTACGTTATGTTATGTAGGAACGTAACAATATCTTTTCTGTTTACTGTTGTAGTCAGTCCGACCTGGGCCAAACAGCTTTGGTATGCGGGATTAGCTCACCAGGCATTGAGGCGCTAACAGGGTGTCATGTTGACATACAAACATCAGACATTTCTTGTATGTGTGGTACTCGAAGATTGTGAGGTTGACAAGTGATGTGGGTGTGTAGAGACACGAATGCGTTTAGGCTCTTGGATATGTAAACAATGCACCCACTCACTCACATGAAGTAGTCAGTAATTGTAGAAACTGCTGGAACTTTCAACCATTTAATTACGAGACACAGTGACATCAACAGTTACAGTCAAATGGACGAGAATCAAGGACGTCATATATATTGGAAATGACTGGCAAAACATCTGGCATTATAAAGCTTGAACCACTCATCTATAAGGACGTTATCGACAATGGTCTGTCCTTTAACAACTGTTCATATGTGGTAATAATTAGGAATATCAAACATCTTCAGTTTTGTATAGCTCGTAGGTATGATGCTAATAACGCTGGCTTGACAACATATTCTTTTCCTACTGTAGCTCAGGGCCTCTGACTGAACGCGTCAGGTAGTCCTTTAACAAATATAGTTGCTTAATATAGAAGTCTGTGAACTTGTAAATAAAGTCAAGACTTCACCTGGCTTCACCCGCTAGGCACTTCTTCTTCTGCTCAAAGTTATTGGCCGTAATGACGGGCCTTATAATGGTTGATAAACAACTGTACATTTTGTTTCATAGGCATGTATTCTCTTCCATGCTGAAACATACCGCCATCCTGCGGGTTTCATATCAATATACGTTCATTGTGCTTCTATAAAGTACTTCAACGAATAGACCTAATTGGCTACGTCAAGCACACATAATGGATTCTGGATCACAAGAACTGTGAGCGCTACTCACAGGTTCATACTAAATGTTCTGCAAACTTTGCATAATAATTAAGTTATTTTACCTTGGACAGAATTCCGAGAAATACACAAATAACACCGGTCGTCACACTAGACGAACAGAATAACTTTGGGGAAAATCACTAACATCACAAGACTATCTTTCCCCCAGATAATGCAGAGAAGAAACAACGGACATCTTCGTCCGGCAGAAACCAGCTCATCACTCCCAGACGGAAGTCTACTCGGTTCACGCTAAAAACTAGCGCATGCGTAGACAGAACAGATTTGAGAACAGCTAACTATCCCGTCCTAAGACAGATCAACCACAAAGAATAAACTCAGGGAAGGTAACCCCTAATCAACCTATGTCAGGGAGTTAACATACAGTTCTGTACCTTCGATTATCATAAGTATTAAATAGATTTACATCTTCTGGAACCGTCAAAAATGACGGCAACAGTGATGGTATTCGGTCAAAAGATTCGGAGAATTTTTTTAGGCATGTTGTGTGAAAAGAGGACAATTTCGACATTTCCTTCTCTGTAACTCTCCAGCTCTCCGCGCCATAGAGAAGCACAGAAAGCACACAGCTCTGATATAATCCTAATTTTGTGCTTGTGCTGTACTGAGAGGACTTCCAGATGTTGTTTAGACTAAAAAAGGCTGTTCTTGCTTTGTTCATTCTGTTGTTGATGTCTTTGCTTGCTCCGCCATCTGGTGTTACTATGCATCCTAGGTATGTGAAGGCATCTGTCTGTTCCAGTTGCTGATTCCTTACTGATATCGGCTCAGGGTTGCTCACATTGAGCGTCATGACCTCTGTCTTCTTTAGGTTGATGTTCAAGCCCACCTGCTGGCTATACTTATTAAGTCTATCCGTTTTTTCCTGGATGTGTTGATGTGAATGTGCTAGCAGTGCAATGTCATCTGCATATTCTAGATCCTCCAATGTAGAAAATGTAATCTATCTTATTCCTCTTGGATTGCCCTCTGTTGTCTGGCGCATCACCCAGTCTATGACTGTTAAAAATAGAGTGGTTGATAAGGGGCATCCCTGTCGTACTCCTGTCTTCACTTCAAAGGTTAGGTTGCTCTGCCCATTGCTGCACGTAAAGTTGGCATAAAGGCTTTTTATAATTGACACTATGCAGCTTGGAATTCCATAAGCCCTCAGTATTTTCCATAAACTGTCCCTATGTATACTGTCAAAAGCCTTTCCAAAATCAACGAAATTAATGTACAACTGTCTTTGCCATTCTGAGCACTGCTCTATAATGTTCCTGAGGGTAAATATATGATCTACACATCTTCTGTTCTTTCTAAATCCTGCTTGTTCTTTCCTCAGTTTGTGGTCTACTGCTTTTGAGATTCTCTGTATAATTATCCTGCCTAGAATTTTGCTGGGAACTGAGAGAAGAGTTATTCCTCTCCAATTACTGCAGTCTGCAAGATCTCCCTTCTTGGGCAATTTGACAATTATTCCTTTTCTCCACTCTGTTGGTGTTGTCCCTGTTTTCCAGACTTGTGCAAATAGTGGTTCTAATAGTTCTTTGCTAGCTCTGGGTCTGTCTTAAATAGCTCTGTATTTAAGTTATCATGACCAGGGGCTTTTCCATTCTTTAACCCTTTGATTGCTGTGATGATTTCTTTTTTTGTGGGATGTCTGTATTAACATCTAGATCGTTTTCAGCCTCAGGAACATTCTATTGTGTCTCTGGTGGTTCCTTATTCAGAGTTTCTCTGAAATGCTTTGCCCATCTTGTTTCCTGTCCCTCTACTGTCGTGATGAGATTTCCTTGCTTATCTCTTACTAATGTAATATTGTTTGCACCTCGTTTTCCACTGATGATTTTAGTTATTTTGTATAGTGCTTTGTTCATTTCTCAGTGCTGCCTCTTCTGCTTGTCTTGCGAGGTCATCTCTAAATGTTCTTTTGTTAGCACGGTGTCACGTAGACAGTGACTTAATTTATTTTTCCATCTCGTCTCAATGTTATTACTCTTTAATGTTCTGTTTTCCTATACATTTTGTTTCTCTTTGCTTTGCTACCTGTGTGGCCCAATTGTTTTCTCCTTCTCAAACCCCACCCGAGGTTGTTTACGTTCGAACCTGCAGCGGTCAGCGAACGATAATGTTACGTCAGCACACCTGGCCTGATCAGAAGAACGTCTGTTACGCTTAAAGTGTTAGAACGAGCCAAAAACGGTTTCTGTAAAAGAAACGGTTCGTTAGCGGCGGGTACCCTCTGTGGTCCGAACAGGGGAATTTCTCTGGTCGCTTTAAAACGTTTGATCACGAGCGGCTAGTACCCTTTGAGGCCTGGGTAACGAGTTTGATCTGTTTCAGGGGGAGATAACAATCGCGGTCAGTTTGTGGGTTGTTTGCCCTTAGATGAGCAAAGAGCACATAATACTATGATTGTCTCTCTGGGGGAATTTTCGCAAAGTTGTTGCTTCTGAAACCTTTGTCTTACCCGGTACTATTACGCATTACGCCGATACATCTGTAGAATCAGGCTATGCAGGTGTTCCGGGTAGAATGGTTTGTAAGCTATAAAATTTGAAATTTTACTACGTCAAACACACTCGTGAAGATATTCCTGGCCCGGTAAGATAACGTCAGAGGTGGATTATTCACTTAAACACTGAATTATAGGAGATAGTCGCTTATTCCTTGTGGATAGATATTTTTAGT
This sequence comes from Oreohelix idahoensis, assembly GCA_024509875.1. Lineage (NCBI taxonomy): Eukaryota > Metazoa > Mollusca > Gastropoda > Stylommatophora > Oreohelicidae > Oreohelix > Oreohelix idahoensis. The sequence continues at coordinate 63,564 of JAMPIV010009170.1, read as the reverse complement.
GGCTGGGGAGAATCATTTTATGCTTACTTGTGTAGCTAGACTCTAGCCACAACTTTCACAGGAGCAGCCACCAGCCATAGAAAACATTTTAACTTATGACTCAGTCACAACTGTATTATAGCAAGAACATTGCATTTTCTTTGTACTCATTTTGTGGAATATTAATATATTTCCCCAAGGGGACATACGATTTATTTGTGTAATGTCACATGCTGTAATCTGCTTATGTAAATTCATTTAATGTTGTAAGATGAATAACATAACCATTCAGCTGTATGTTTATTTTGGAGAAGAGGAGTAGATTTTGCTGTTAGAACATGTTACTGACAGGTACATGGATGTACAATAGATATTAAGCCTATGCGGGCGCGTGTTGATAATTGATATTTTTAAGGAACAGGAGACATGGTTAAAGACAGCCCTAAACTATCAAAGCAATAACTACAATAAATTTAATCCCATAGTGGAGTGAAACTTTCTGTATAAAGTTAGTGTGATTTATTATTTGCTTGATGTAAAAGGGTGTCTCTTTTTGGGTCTCAGTTTCAGGGATACCGAATTGCTAGAGTCAAGTCTCCAGTCAGGCGAAGAATGTCACATTCTCTTCGTTCTAGAGGGATTCTGAGTACATCTAGCATCACGAGTCGTCAAACCCCATTCCTGAACCTAAACCTTTTTGTCAACGCCAAGTTAAGCTCACGCAATGCAACGAGCCAACGCTAAATCTGGAAACATCGAATGCAGTAGTAGTTCTCTACTCGCCTATTGGATTACCAGTCAGAGCATTGCGGCTTCCAGAATATCCAAAACCGCCCAGCATGTCTATAGCAGAATCTGATAGCACCAAGCCTTTGTGTGCCTAAACGGGGCACTCAGCCAAGCCACGGTCAAGCAAGCCCAACCAGGATTTACTGCCTAGTACGAAAGGTCAAAAGCGCCGGATAAGAGCGCTAGGGACTGCCTTGTCCTCAAGTAACTTCGTCTGGTGTATTTCTGGGTCTATGTAGAACTTCGCACGTATGAGCAGCCATCTATGGACAGAGTTCCAGCCCCCCTCATGCCATTAGAGGTCACCAACGTTTAGCACCAACAAAGAAAGTTTTGTAGGCTAGTCCCTCACGAAGGATCTACAAGTAATACACTTTCTGGAGCTAGCATTTGAAACCACGACCGCGGACAGGCTGTCGCTCAGTTCGGTTATTTGGCCAGCAAGAAAGATAGACAGAGTTCCAGCCCCCCTCACGCCATTAGAGGTCACCAACGTTTAGCACCAACAAGGAAAGTTTTGTAGGCTAGTCCCTCACGAAGGATCTACATGTAATACACTTTCTGGAGCTAGCTTTTGTTCCCACGACCGCGGACAGGCTGTCGCTCAGTTTGTTTATTCGATCAGCAGGAGATAAATAGAGTCTTCCAGACCACCTCGCGCAATTAGGGAGGAATCACCAATGATAGCGCCTATACAGTGATTTTATTCAGGTTAATTCCATCACCCATGGAGGATATGTACGAAAAAACCACTTACTGGAGCTATTTCATATGGTCCCCGAAAACGGACGGACTGACACTCGATTTATTTATCTCTCTGTGTTCTACAGGTTTTATGAATGGTGATCTGTGTGTGGTTGTTGGTGTATATGATTATTGATGACTATTGATGATTATTTGATTATTGATGTAATTTATGCTGTGTATGATGATATGCATTAATTCCATGCTTTTCTTCTTTAATAAAGTTTACACATTTATTAATGCGCTGTTCCCGACCCTTTTCATCCATATTTACATTTTTAGCTCTTTACTAGAATCTCTATGTATGGTAAGAGAAAAGAGTGAGAGCAGGAGATGCTTAGACAGTAAAAGTGAGTTGAGGCCTGGAGAGAGAGATCCTTTGAATAAATCTTCTTCCAGGTTGTCTCAAGTCCATCTCCTATTTACACCTTATCTAAAGTGTAATCTATAACTCTGTCAGTCCACTATCCCTTGTCGATTTCACTACTATTGTCCAACTCGACAAATACTCTACCACTTTAACTCAACCACGACACACGGGTTTGACGTTTAACTTCCTTGTCCAGCTGACTGTATTCGTGCATTAGTTGAACGAATTTATTGATATGTTGCCATTCTTGCACATTTTACTCTATGTACTAAATTAAGTCTCTAAATACTATATCTTCTCCACCGACCTCACACGTGCCACAAGTGAATTGTATAATTCGCTATTGACAGCGATAATGTTAAATTGTGGCGTGGACAGCCAAACTGAGAATAATTGATTTAGCCTGTGATTTTATGAAATAGACAAGAAATACAAAGAAATACAAAAAAAAAAAAAAAAATGGAAATACAAAGTCAACGATTTGACATAATATGTGACGTGATAATAGCAGGACAGTTTGAATAGAAAAGTATTCAAATGAAATACATGAACACAGAAAATTAGACGAAGGTCGACGGTTGATGTGACCGCTCAGGGTCAAATAGTTGATAATGCATGACTGTGATGTCATTCCTTATTTTGAAATGGGAACCACGGATTTCGTTCATTTTTCCATAATGTGATTAGACTTCAGATAATTAAATGGAAAATGTCGTCCTTAAAAGACTTTGTGTTGATTGCCAAGTTTTATGACATTCACTGCAAGAAGCTTTCATAGTTCTGTCAGTTCGACAAACAAGTGTTATCATTCAATCTATTAAACGAACTAATCTTCATTACATCAATACGAATATAAAATGAAACAAAACGTCACAAACGAAGTGAATACAAAGGAAGAGAAATAGAAACATTCGTTCAAACAAAATCTATGAAAACGTTAACGAACCCAAATGTTACGGCAGCATTTAATAGACACAATCGAAGTCAAAAAAATTCCAGAAATTATTACGACATATTTATAAAAGTCCGTAACATACAAAAATCACTAGCCTGTGGATATCAGGACACACTGACATATCAGGCAATGAAAATGTTGATGGACTAGGAAAAGAGAGAGCAAGCATGATTCAAACAAACAATCCAGGCCAATATGTAGGCAGCTAAATTAATATTTTAAAACAACTTGAATGAGGAATAACTGAACCGATAGTAACAGCCTGCAATAAATTACTTTTAACAAAAATAAATGTTTGAGTAAACATTAAACAAGAGCGTGTATCTAAAAGTGATTATCTCTGAACTGATTATCAACGCAGGACATGTGGGTATTATAATATTATCAAGCTGTGTTAACTATAAGGAGGTGCTTTATTTTCGTTACTTCTGATTTGTTTCTGTGTCGTTCCGTCTCGACATTTCGCCTCCACACATTACTTTTATCACTCTTTGAGAGTTCTTTATTAATAGTTGTCACGTGATATTTATTGGCGTGTTTACAAAGTGCATATCAGTGTCGCAAATTGACAGTAAGTTTTAATTTTCCAATCCATCCCAGCCCCTCTCCTGGCCTTACTCTTTAAATGTTTTTATTCTTAACGGCTACATGAACTATAGTTTTCTTGAATTCTTCTATCGCAGTCGTAGACTAATTATTTTTTTCGGCTCAGAATCCCACAACAAGTCGTGTCTGCTTTTAATTTTGTTTCTAGCCCTAAAAAAAAAATCGCATCAGATTAAGCTTCGAGAACGGTCGAGGAGCAAATCAACCAATTTAAATACCTTGGAGTTTTTATAGACAACTTCTATATTTTCTTTTGTGCTTGGTGTGAGATCGGCAATAGCTTGATCTCTGTGTAACTGTGCCAAAGCGTAAGCTTTTGGCACAGTTATACATAGATCAAGCTATTTCCGATGCAGGATAAAATGATTGATTGGCTGAAATGATTGAACGTCTGCTAACAAACACCGTCAAACTCACTCTCCAGTGAATTTTAAAGCATACTGACATATTAAGAAATGTAGATGGACTAACCATAGAGTGAGCTATCATGATTGAATTAAACAATCCAGCCAGCACACATACAGTTAAACTAATACTCGAAAACAAATAAGAATTTAAAACAAAACAGAATGACTGAAGCGATGGTAACAGCTGCTTGTGTGATCTCTTTGAAATCACGTCCAGTGAAACTTCAGACCACGCAACACACAAAAGCCATCGAGGGTCATTACAATCTGATATGAGTATCAACGCAGAAAATGTACATGTAATACATGTTATAAAGCTGTGTTAATTATTAGGTGGAGTTTAGGGCCCCTAACTGTTGAGGATAAGTTAGACTTATCGATGGATACGGTTTTAAGTATAGATGCCCCAGGAGAAGCCCAATCAATACTTAAACGATATATACATAAAACAAAGGAAAACATATAAGGTTAGTTCTTCAGAAAAGACATTGACCCAAATAGAAATTAAGCAACAAAAACTACAAAATCATTTTTAAAAAACCACAGAAAAATTAGCAAACTTACTAACTACTCATAGGACAAGGAAAGACAACAAGGTTTAAAAAACAAAAAAACACCAACTCAAAAAAGAACAAATACTAATACACATTAAAACCAAGTGCAAAGGACAATAGTTATCTATATACAATACAAAACTGAAAATAAATTGACAAATACTAATATAAATTAAAACCAGCAACTGCAAAAGACAAGTTATTTAAATTTAATACAAAATTAGTAAATAAAGTGACATTAAATATCCCAATTATAACCAATTTTCAGATTGAACAGTGTAGACAAGATGGAACGAGAAGAGGCAATAACGGGCAGCTGTTAAGTGCCCGATCTCTACCCATCACCTTTTCAAAACAACAACATAGGTGGAGTTTTATTTTCACAACAGCTGGTTTCTTTCTGTGTCGTCCCGACTCAACATTTCCCGCCCATGTTTTACTTTAATCACTATCTGTAGTTGCATACTTAATAACTAATACATCATAACTCAGGCAACTCCCTTTGCCTTTTTTTATCCGTACTTTATAACCTCCACCTTCGAACGTTTCAATAAATTACCCACGTCTATCACTCTGTCTGAACCCGTATTCGTTTTTCCTGGAGTACGATGATGTCAGTTCTGAACAACAACAACAACAACAAAATATTTATGAGGGGACTGCATCGGACACACCTAACTTTATTTCTCACATAAACTAGTGTATATAAAAGTTAGTTTCATATCCTTTACAGTACGTGGCAATCAACCCCAGCTTTTATTGGCTGTTTGTGATTTTTCTAGGCAATTTTTTCATTCAGTAGTTTGCCATTGCTTTCTGAACGGTACCGCGCTTATACCATTGTTAAAAATCCACACAAAGCGATCTGCTACCAAACCGCCTCCAGCAGGTTTCGAACCTGGTATATCTGGATTATGAAACTGCGTTCATATCCATTACGCCGACAGTGTATATAATCTGGTATATTTTCGACTAGTTGTCAGTTTTACTGGTGAGTATCCTTCATGTTTGTGTTGTACACTTGTTTTCTATTTAATCACCATTCGAAGTTATTCTGTATCGTTTCTTTCATTTCTCCGAGTCATTATAATTATCTCTTGCGATTGTTAAGTTTTATTCTATTATGTATCGTAGCGTCATAGAAAGAGTATTATCTTGATTGTAATACTAAAGTCACTGTTTTCTTTTCTATAACAAGACGTAATTCTCTGTTTTTTATGTAGCTGTACGCCAGGGAGACAAGCCTTTCTTCATCTGGGGCATTCAATCTCAGAAATAATTCATGCAACAGGTGAGAGAATTACGTTACTGATAGTGTAAGCTCCTGACTCATGGCGTAGAAACCTCTAGTCATCTCATTGACTAGTTGTCGCTCACTGTAGGCTTCTTCAACTATTTCGAGTATCTTCTCAGGGCTAGCCTTGTCTCTGCCTCGTATCCGTAATTCCCTAGAGATCCCAGGTGTAACATTATTCCAGACGATGTCTAACTTAATCTCAATCGTTAGGGACCTTACCTTCCATGTGGCTTTTACCTCTTTCACAGACTCTTGCCAAGTGGGGCCTGACTCTTCACCAAATCGCCTTACCTCCGGCACCGTCACGTATATCATCTTCACATGCGCATTGCTCTGTCCCTTTCCTTGTGGAGGATTTCTTCACGGGAGCTACCTCCAGCTGTCGAGGTGCCTCCAGGCTCTGACCAGCCTTTTGCGTCTGCGCACTAAGATAACATCACTGCTCTAGCCCTAAATTTGCACCACTGATGCACCAATCAATGGTATTGGATCTGCATCATCGTTGTTGTTGTCTCGGTGTCACTGTCTGAATGTCCTGCTCTCGATGCCAATTGTGGTAAGGTGGGCAAACAATGGTGATGTTGTGATATGTGATCACTTTCTTGCGCACTCGCACCAGTCCCGTACAACAATAAAACTCTGATTCTAAGGCATGAGCTGTATTTATTTATGCAACCCTCTCAGTGACAAAAAGCAAACAAACGAACGTTAAACATACACCAAACAAACACTTAGCCAGTGGCCAGTAGGTAAACTGAAACGCAAACAAAGCACTGACTAGTTAAAATCATAATATTTAAATAATAAGAAACACCATGCTCTCACCTGCCAACAGCCCGTTCTTCCACGCCACCTGAGACATCCCACTATTACACACTCATCCATTCTCATTCATGTCGTCCGATGAGACTAGTGTAGTGTTGTGCTTGAGGTTGGCAATCTCATCAAGTAACACAGATTGCTACCGAAACAAATACTGCAAGAGCATGTGAATGCTTTGTGCGGGGCTTCATGCGGAGGCCAGCCACATTGATGGCCGCGTGCTCATCAGGAGCGAGAATAGACATAATTTATTCCCAAGTGAACCCACGTGCTCTCATAAACTATCCTACACATAACAATAATTAAATAATACTAAAATGGGCATAAAACATAATTAAACAATATGTATAACCAATTCTCTCATTATAGAATATACTACCACCTCGCAGCTGATCCATATCAATATTCGTTCTTGCACACTGAAGCATGTCGTATCTGCCGACTGATGATATTGGGAATCTCGTCATATGAAACACATTGTTACAGAAACAAACTACTGCCATAGCAAATAAATGCCTGGTACAGGCTTCTGTTGGACCCATCCACACTATGTCTCCATGCTCCGCAGGGAGCAAACAGAGAAACACTTATGCCTCAAGCTTATGTCTCAAGGTGCCTTACGCACAAAGAAGGGGCCTTACGCTCATAAGAAATCTAAATAACTTAAGATAGATGCATCTTCTCAAAGGGCATTTAACTAAATACACAACAGATGTAACTAATCACCATAATAATGTACGTTAACTACTTCGCGTTCCACTACAAAAAACTATCTTGGCATGAATGGAGAAAATTATATTAATCTTGTACTACTAAAATTCATAAATGAGATATGTTACTACTATATCCTTACAGCCGTGATCTGGGCTTTTCACGACTAATAAAACCTATCCACACATTCTTTTCACTAATCTAACATTTAAAAACTAATTATAATGTCCTGGACGAAATCTGCTTAGGAAACACAGATTGTTCTATTTTATCAAGCACTAGAACTGGGCCACGGTGTATACTAATAATAAAACTACAGAACACTAATGCTAATCTCTACAAAATACGCTAACAATTATAGCTCACGTGCTCTGGTTTCTTTGTCCATCGGTCTTCTACCGGCCGCGCGTATCTAGTCGATTACACTGACAAACAACATTTTTCTTTCTTATATAAGAATAAGTGTTCTTAGGTCAGTTTCTTGCGCTGATTTCAAATCTGAAATCCGTTTATCTCTATCACGTCGGGTTCTTAAGATATTTGTGAATAAATATATTTTTGGGAAACCGTTATTTGCTCCGTTTCATTTTTACTATATAACTTATTAAAAATTAATAAAAAGCAACATAATTCTACTTTTTTATACTGCTAAAAGATGCATGACATATGTTACGCGATTTTTCAAATAGTTACTGTATTTTGAAATAATTCTGAGCAAAATATGGCTTCTAGAAGTTGTAGAAATTCGGCTGATCTGTTCTGTTACGTGTGCGGATATTTTACCGATCGTGTTGACCAGAAAAACTTTACACCATTACTAAAGAAAGCATATGAACTTTATTTCGATTCTAAAGTTGATGATGCAAATAAATCTTGGAAGCCAAATGCAGTTTGTTCGATACATTGGCAGGTTGGTTACGAAAATCGCCGAAGCATAAGTCGATGCCTTTTGGAGTGCCAGTAATATGGCGTGAACATACAAATCACACTACTGATTGTTACTTCTGCTTGACAAATATCCATGGTTTCACTTTTAAAACTAGAAAGTCTGTGGTTTATCCAAATATTGAATCGGTTTCGAAACCAGTGCCTCATGATCCAATCATGTGTCTGATCCAAGTACCACCAGAACAATATCCGCTGGACGTGAATGAACCATCAGAAAGTGATAGTTTACCTGCTTTAGAAACTAATTCTTACTCAGATTACATACCGTTGAATGATGGTGTTTACTTAATTAACCATTCAGAACTTTCAGATCTAATACGTGATCTCGCTCTTACCAAAGGACACGCGGAATTACTCGGTTCGCGACTCAAAGAATGGAATCTTTTAGCGCCCAATACTCCGATATCTAAATTTTGTCATAGACACAGAGAACTTGTTCAATACTTTGAGATGGATGATGACATTTGCTATTGCAAAGATGTAAACGGTCATGAGCACATAGTCAACGAATGGCGATTTTTCATCGATTCTTCCAAGACTAGTCTAAAAGCCGTGTTATTGCATAACAGAAATTTATTTTCATCAATTCCAGTCGCCTACTCTGTTCATATGAAAGAAACTTATGACAATATGGCTATACGTTTGGAAAAAATAAAGTACAATGGCTACCGTGAATGGGACAGCCGCAACAGACAGGAACATTATGCAAGAAAGGTGTGGCCTATCCGGGATCGTATGCAGCTCGGGCATAAAAATGTAATACACGAGCCATTAGTTAACAAAGACAGCTTCATTTTACCACTGTTACATATAAAGTTGGGGCTCATGATAAAACGAGCAAAGCTTTCACTTATCCGAGAAAATTATGACGGTGGAGTGTGACCATGCTTGCCGATTATTGTTGTATGCTTCATCGCGATGTATCACACGCGATTCACCGACGAAAGTCGACTGCAAAGAAATTCAAGCCTACATAACTGTTATACTTATTGTACGAATGATGTTGTAATACTGTATGCGTTGTTAAAAAACCTCAATTGCGTATTTCTAGAGATCCCGACCTGATAGAGAAAAACGGTTTGCAGATTTAAAAACAGCGCATTAAAATTGACCAGAAATACATAGAAATGTTAGAGAAAGAAAAAAAAGTTTTTTTTTTGTTAGTCAGTGTTATTCTCACTAGGCTGGTCTTGCGAAAAGGGCTCGTTCGCTTTTGTTTTATTTGTTTTTTTAATTACGGTGTTTGCCACTTTTCTTTGTAGCACGCTCCTTTCAACCATCTACCATATACATGGAACTGTTGGTTATATCAGGACATGTTTCATATATTGTAATATGTTTTTGTTTGTATTTATTTCATACTACAGTAGAACTCCATTTATCCGAACCCCATGGGACCGAGCATCGTTCGGATAATCAAATGTTCGGATAATTGGATTACATGATGTATCGAGTACATGTACACATATTTCTAAAAATAATTAACAATCACAAGGAAAATACACTATAAAACATATTTACTTGTACTGTAATAATAATACCCACACTGTATTAGATCACTGTATCACCAAAATCTTTTATTACACTGCAGTGCATGTACTACTTGTATTAATTATTTTTGTTAAGAAAGAGAAATGTTTTCAAAATAACATTACAAACGATTCAAAACCAGGCGCAACTTACGTATACATGTACTTGCACAGATGTAGCCCACTATTTAAAATAATGAGGAATCCTCTTTTGCACCAAACTGGATAGTCTGCTTTTGGCTACTAAGTCCCGCATTCTCTTCAACAGCAGAAACTGTGTAGGACAGCTGTCATCTTCTTGCTCGTACCAAGCCATTGCTGTTTCTAGTGCTGTAAAGGCCTCTTCAGGACTTGGTCGACGTTTTGGGTTTTCTTCATAATCTACAAGTACATCATGTACTTCTGAGGTGTCTTCATCATCGGTCACTACATGTATTTGGTTTTCTTCTTGCACAAAAGACAACACTTCTTCGTCATTCAAAAACTGAAAACCAGAATCATTATCATCTTCTAGCCACATGTGTGCATCATCTTTGTCACAGTCCGAAAATCCGGGCATTGCTTGAAACAGTTCCACAACTTCATTTATACAATCATCATTTGTGTCCACTGCAGTAGTTTCATTTCCTCCTTTTTTCCCAAGCAATCTATTCCAAGCCTTGTTGAGATTATCTTGTGACAGGGTGGTCCAAGCATCAGCTAACATATAGCAGCAGTCTTTGAGATTAAGCTTTTTGGAAAACGCCACCACACTTTCTTCATCTTCAGCCAACAATAAACGACGCATGACTTCCTTCTTGTACATCTTTTTAAGCTTTGCTATAACACCCTGATCCATTGGTTGAATCAGTGCTGTTACATTGGGAGGCAGAAAAATTACTTTAAAATTTGCTTCAACTGCATTCAATGTATCCATCTGGGTGAGATGGTGCATTGTCCAGTAGAAAAATTACTTTTCCAGTTTTCTTTTCTTGTTCTTTCAACCTCTTCACATTTGGGATGAACTGATTTGTATACCAATCAAGAAATATTTCACTATTCATCCAAGCACTCTTCTGTGCTTTGTAGCACAATGGGAGACAAGTCACATTCTTTAAACAACGTGGTTTTTTTGGCTTTGCCGATCATTAGCACCGGTAAACGATGACTTTCACTGGCATTCGCGGCTACCAAAATTGTTACTCTCTCTTTGCACTTTTTAAACCCAGGGGCAGCTGCTTCGCGCTGAGATGCAAGTGATTTTTGAGGCAATGATTTCCAGTATAAGCCAGTCTCATCGGCATTATACACATCATCGAGTAAATAACCTTCTTCTTCCAAAAAAGCCAAGAATGTTTCTTTAAAATTTTCAGCGGCAGTTGCATCGCTAGATAAAGATTCCCCTTGAATCTCCAATTCTCGTATGCCATGACGAGATTTAAAGTTTCTTAACCATCCCTGGCTAGCCTTAAAGTCAGGAGGACCGTCAAGCTGATTGTTGAACTGAAGTGCCTTTTCACACAATAGAGAGCCAGAGATAGGTTCCCCTTTGCTTTGCTTTGCTGGTTCCAGAGAGCGCCAGACCATTCTAGTCCTTCCTGGTGGTTCCTTCAAAAAGATTGTCTAATGTTGTCCTCCCAGCGGACTCTGGGTCGTCCTGGAGGTCTGGATCCCTGGCTCTTTGTTTCCCATGCTTGTCGTGGTAGCCGATCTTCTCCCATTCTGCAGACATGGCCAAACCATCTTAGTTGGGACTGTTCTATTTGGGTCTGCAGCGGATGGGATTTTAGGCCTTGACGGATCGTCTGGTTGCGGACCATGTCTCTTCTTGTTACTTCAACCACTTTCCTCAGATACCTCATTTCTGAGGTTTGGATCTGGCTTTTGTGGGTTGTAGTCATTGCCCACGACTCGCATCCATATGTCAAGACTGGGACATAGGTGGAGCGGTATACAGCCATCTTCGTTTTCTTACCAACCTCTTTCTTGCTGAGGAATCCACGATTTTATGGCCTGAAAAAGTCTCCCAGCCGCTGCTTTTCGAGTGGCCAACTCTTCTTTGATGCCTCCCTTTCGGTCTATAATAGCTCCGAGATATTTAAAGTGGTCGACCTGCTCCAGGACCTGTTCTCCCAACTTAATCTGATGTTTTCTTTCTTCTCGTGATATCACCATGGATTTTATTTTAGAGCTGCTTATGACCATCCCTCTCTTCTCCAGCTCTTCCTTCCAGACTTGCAGGTTGGATTGGAGATGTGCCTCTGATTTAGCAATCAGGGCAACATCATCAGCAAATGCCAGCTCCGAAATATAGACCTGTCTCATCTTCCAGTACCCCCACTGAATACTTTCTTGTTCTCTCCTTACATGCCTTGATGACATCGTCCATAAGGAGTATGAAGAGGTAAGGTGATAGGATATCACCTTGTCTTACACCAGTGGTGGTCCTGAACTCTTCTGACTTATGGTTTGCTGTCCTCACATAATTTTTCTGCAAGACTTGTAGAAGCTCTGTATAGCATGAATCAGAGGTGCTGGAATATTCTTCCTTGCCAAACAGTCCCAAAGTTTTTTTGCTCCAGGGGACCCTGTCAAACGCCTTTTCCAGATCTATGAAAACAAAGATGGATCTCACTCTTATACTCAAGGGCCTTTTCACTCAGCTGTCTGAGTGTGAAGATTAGGTCTTGAGTACTTCGGTTTGCTCGGAATCCGCACTGGACCTCATCCAATTGTGGCTCAGCTAGGCGTCGGAGTCTCTGCTCTAGGATTCTAGAGTAGATTTTACCAGGGACACTGAGAAGGGATATGCCTCTATGGTTTCCACATTGTCTCTTGATAATTTCTGTTTTCGTTTCAATTGACAAAACATTGCGGTTCCTTTTATATGCTTTAGGCCTACTGGAAGATGCCAGATCGCACAGAGAAATACGTGTACACCAAAATTATTCTGCTGTAGTAGCGGACACAATTATTTTAAGTTGAACTGTCTGTTTAGCCAGTGTTCTGCCTAGAACGCACACGTACACTGGATTGGTAAACCAGATATTAACTGACTTTATGATCTAACTGACTTCCTGTACGTAAGCGACCGTCCATTAGCCCATGTCATTGTCTACAAATTGTTCGCACACATTTGAAGCTTGCCGCATCAAAAGATTCAGAACTGTAGTCTAACGTGACTGGTGGCGCCTGATTTATTTTTTCTGGAAAAAGTGTTCGGATAATTGGATGTTCGGATAATTGGGGTTCGGATAAATGGAGTTCTACTGTATCTTATCTCTAGTATTTTTCCTGTTGTAGTTAAAGTTCAAAATGGTTCTATTTTCCAAAATTTGATATTGTCTAAACTGGTATGTTTTTAATTTTCACTAGAGGGTTATTCGGTAAATCTGTATTTATCTGGGGGGAGTCTTTCATCAGTTGCATCCTTATTTATTTTAAAAAAATGTAAGCTGTGGTTTTTTTAATATTGTGTTTTATTAAATTTTGTATTTCCGATGGGGTCTTGGCGCCTATGAGATTTTCTACACTCATTTCTACCTTGTTGCTAATACAGTATGTCTTACTGTATTGTCTCTGCTTGTCATATTTTTTTTGCAGTCCACCAGAAAGTGTCTAATTGTTTTTGGTTCTTCACACTCTTCGCAGACCAATCTTGATCGCTGTTTCACTTTGGCAGTAATGGGTGCATTTGTGGTACTGATTTTATTGCGTGCATTCAATTGTTGCACTTTCTTTCTTCCTATACTTTGTAGCAGATAGTTTATATTTTCAAGTATTCTATCACTGCTTTCAGTATACTGTAAGTAAATAAACAAACAACACACAAAGTTATGATCAGGCACTCAGTGGGAAAATAAAGAAGTAAAAGACCAGACAACAGAAAAACAACAGAAGTGATAGGCTTACCGGGATCGAACCAGGACCTTCCGAACGGCACCCACCGCCTAGCCATGGGAGCGAATCGTCACTATCCACTCTAAAAGCTAAGCATTACCAGTATATTGTGTCTTGTCTGTTATCTGACACTCCGTGTGGATGACAAACACCTCACATTAGCAAGTAGAGGTAGAGATAATATTACGAGAGGCAGGTTGGTAAAATCTCTTGCATCAATCTTGGCCGTGGCAGATTAACATGTACTCGTACATCGCCCAGCGCTATCTGCCTAATCACCGATAACACGGGTGCGCGCATCACCAAAGCTTGGCATACGGAGAGACAACTAATGGACAGACACAGATAAACGATTACGTTCTGATAAAGTAATTAATTGTTACTTTTGGAACACGTTGTCTTGTGACATGTTTGCGAGTCTGTACGCAAGGTATAGTATGTCGTATTGCCATATAAGGTAATACGGGACCTTTTGCTGTACGCACCTTATTTCATGTGAACTATTTTGAAAGTACCACACCCTCACCCGCCTTTTTGAAAATGATTGAAGCCCTTTTTTTTAAGTTCATAACAAACAGATGCGTGGGAGACCGGGAATATAACCCGACGCTTCAGTCAGTCTAATTTACTGTGAGATTCACACTTGCCAAGACAACACCAGACTTGCCAGAATTAGAATTCAGAATTCCTTCTTACCATACCGGACACCTTTTATTGGAGAATTCTGGATTGACTTTCATAGCCCAGGAAATCTCATATTAAATAAGGAAACCGGGACTGAGGAAACTGAAGGACCACACGAAGTCATAGAGGAAAATTATTAAAGTAACTACACCCCAGACGCGTGAAAGAGCCGATTCAAGTCTCTATTATTCATCTGAGCAAAACGTGCATGAGCCAGAATTGGCGTAAGTTGTCATTTTACATTCTATATTTCATTACTAACATGTGAACTAATATATATATACCATGTGAATTTTAATATGTGAAAATCGCTCGTGGATGTCCAAGCCATTTGAGGCTGGCAACCTAGGCGTATAGAGTAATGATTCATGAACCACCACTGCAAGGGCTGGTGATTGCTTTATTGCTAGTTTCTTAAAGAGAACTAAAAGTAAAAGGTAATCCCAGGATCCATACGGAGCAGGGAGGGAAAGATGAAAGAAATGATGTACATTTTAATTATAATACTTACAATTTCCAGCAGTGAAAATGTCAATATAAACATATTCAGTTTAAAATTAATATAAGTTTTCAAGCTTTAAACCAGTGGAAATGTCTATGTGAAGATATTCATTTTTAAATTAATGAAAGCTTCAAACTTTTCAACTCAGTGTAAACATAAATGAAAACATATTCAATTTATATTGTAAACGCTTTTCAATCAATGGAAATGTAAATGTAAACATATTCTATCTGTATTATTAACGTTTACATTTAAATGTAAAGCTATTCAATTTAAATGTAAAGAAAGTTTTATCCCGGGGGAATAAATTTAATTCTCATCAAGGGTAAATTCTGAGATAAATAGGATGGTAGAATAGAAGAAGGGGGGACATAAGAATGTGTCGGGAAACGCAATACTGAGGAGAGTGTTTTGCAGCTAACTGGCAAATATACGATACCATAGCAAACTTCCTTCATAAGACTTCTATCATCTATCAATGATGAATACTTTCTTTAAAACTATTAAATTTTTTTTCAAACTGTTAAAATCTAAAGTGATTATTAAATTGCATTATTTGTAATGTTACAAATTTAACTTCTATTTAAATATTTTAAAGTTACTGCATGTTTGTCTCAGTCAGTTTACTACTCATACTCTAAACAGAGCTATACCAGCATAATAGAATTCCATTGAGTAAATCAGGGGTGGAGACTTGAACAAGCTGAAATAATAGTAATACGTCTTACAAGGAGAAGGACAAGAAATATTAGAATCACAACTGGCGACGTGGACAAATACAGTTTATTTAAGACAGCACGCAGCTCCACAAATATTACAAATCAGGCCAACAATATAATGGCATATAATCGACAGTAAGTCCATGTCAAAACAGGCTGTCATAATCCTTCTCAATATGATTCATATATTCTTATTAATAATCATATAACTTCATGTGGTTGGTTGTTCGTCCATCACGGGTGATGAAGACCACTCTGTTCATCCAATTATTTATTTATTGGATGAACTTCATGTATTAAACACTTCAACACCAGGCTCTCAAAATATACGTCCCCTCGCCATTAAACACAATGCCCTACTCTTTCCTTTCTCTCCCAACATTCACCTGTCTCACGAGAGCCAGCCAAGCGTATCGGCTTAACGTAGCTCACCCGTCTTTTCCAGTGACCCGTGTAAAATAAACAAACTACGAGCCCCGCTGAGCTAAAGCTATATAATTCACACCTTTATGAATTTTAATCATAACACTGATACTTATACCAATGAAAGACAAGGACCTGAAAGAACCCAATACTTACAGACCAATCAGCCTGTTAAGCTGTGTAGGCAAGCTGATTGAGCGCATGATTAATATCAGACTGATGTGGCACCTGGAAAACAAACACCTATTAACCCTTTAACAAGTAGAATTCAGACAACACAGATCCAATGAATGTCAGATCACATATTTGGCTCAGGAAATCGAAGATGCCTTTCAAGAAAAGACAAACATACGCTAGTGGCTTGGGTAGATTTAGAAAGAGCTTTTGATAAAGGATGGAAAGAGGAGTTGAAAGTCAAACTGAAAAGAAGTGGTTTGTGAGCGCTTGTACAAGTGAAATGGCCACTACATTGAGAACAGAACCGACAGAGTACAGCTATAAGGACAGACTAGTAAAAAGTTTGTATTAGAGCAGGGGGTCCCACAAGGTGGAGTCCTGTCACCTACACTGTTCCTTGCATACATAAATGACATAACAGAACATATTCCAAAAATAACACACAATGCCTTCTTTGCAGACGACTTGGCCTGTGTGAGTCTCTGAAAAGTATATCACTAATGTAAACATTCGGAAGCAGCAAGCACTAACATAACTCAAAAAGTGGGCCAAAACAAGGCTCACGAAGATAAATGAAGCTGAAAACAACGTACACAGTATTTTCCCTCTCGCATAAACCACAGATGCTAAACGGAGAAAATCTATATTTAACTGAAAATCCAAACTACCTAGGCATTATTTTTGACTAGATAAAAACAAATTGACAGAAATTATTGTGAGCAAGGCAAAAAATAGCAATCATGAAAAACACTTGCTGGAACAAATTGGGGTGCAGATGAGAAAGTGCTAAGGGCGTTATAAAAACAGCGAGTGAGACCAGGCCTAGAGTATGGCATTGCAGCATGGCCAACATCAGCTAAGTCAAACTTCGATAAAATCAGCAGACTCCAAAATTAAGCAATGAGAATTATAACGTGCCCAATGGGCTGATCACCCGGTGGCTTGTCACACCGATTACGGAAACAACGGCAGATGGATCTATTTGTTGTTGCCCTAAAGACGCCGCTAGGCGTGATGGGAAACTACAACAGAGAAAATCAATCTGCTGTTGCCCTTAAGACGCCACAAGGCGTGATGGCCTCTGACTGCTTGGTCGGTCTTTGGCTAAGGACGGAAGAAGAAGAATTATAACGGGCGGCATGAAGACAACACCTATAAAAGAACTCAAAATGATTACATGCCTATAGTCAATGGAGGATAGAAGAGTCAGCAGGGTTCAACAACGAGCTGAAAAATTCAAGAGACTAACAGGCCGTCCAATGTGCCGTAGAATGAATGAAGGATCTTAAAAGGCAAAGACTCAAACGAAGCAACTGTGTAGAATTAACCAAACCACAGATGAGAGCAGTTTCTATCAATGCAATATCAGCTATTAAACTCATCTACACTGCACACAAGCTTCCAGTTTGGAAACAATATCGTTTTACAGAAATTATAGAAAATATTTCTGGACTTGAAAGGCAAAAGCCAGACTGATACAGACTGAAAATGCATTGTGACAAAATACATAGAGAAACATTACTAACGAAACACCTGGACCCATGCACACACAGATGATTCAGCAACAAATGGAACAGAAAACGGAGTTGGTGGTGTCTTTCTGACCTTAAGCACTTGTGCACAAATAAACTATCATTGGTAACTGGACAACGCTCAAGTAACTTCAGAGCAGAGGTAGAGGTCTTGAAAACTGCAGCAGAGGCTATATTGACAGAAGAAAGTACAGAGAGACAAGTTGCTTTCTTTACTGGTGCACCGTCAGTAATTGCATCGTTGACAAGCCAAAATAATACAGACCTGGATGATCTCAGAATAGTACTCCACAAACTACATCAACGATTAAAAAGTGTTGTGATCCAATGGATCCCATCTCATTTTAACATCACGGGCAATAAAGAGGCTGACAAATTGGCAAAGGAAGGTAGAAATCTACCTCAGCCTGATGCAAAGATAACTTTCGAGGAGACAATGAATTTTATCAGAATGAGATACAGAAACAAATGGGATGTAGAACATCCAGGTCACACACAAAATGATGCATACTACCAGCTCAACAGAAGAGAGCAAGTGATAATCTTCAGACACCGCACTGGCCACAACAGATTAAGATACCATCTATTCAACAAGCTAAAGATGGGACTAGTGATTAGTGTAACTGTAGCACTGATAAAGTGACTGCTGAACATCTGATTCAAAGTTGCCCAACATATGCGGAAAACGCATATCGCCGACACCAGTATAATTCGTGAAAAAGCTCTACGGAGATTCAAATAGCCTCAAACTGACTATTGCTTTCTCTGAAAACATTCAAGTGGACGTCTGAGAGTGTACGAAGAAGAAGAAGGAGAAAACATACAGAGAAATTCAAGAGACACCGAAGTACAAGAGAAACCTGAATTAGATTGGTGGCTACATAGAAAACAAATAAACACCACACATGAAAGATGATACTCACCTGTAAAACAGATAGCTAATGAATGATATAAGGGCAATATATACTAATTTCTGTGATAAATACATGTATATTAAAATGTATTTGATCTTAGTCCCTTAAAACTATTTAATGGACTTGCGACAGGGTATTTCCTGTCCGTTTGATTTATTATGAGAATAAGATTTAAAAAAAGGTAAAGGTAATGCCAAAGCAAATACTGCCGTAGAAGGGAGAATTATTAGAACCTTCCATATTATAGATCTAGCTTCTGACGTCGGTGATCAGTTATTTTCCTCGCTGACTATTTTTTCTCCTAAACTCAACGACATAATCATCAGGTACCGTTGTTTCTTAAACGTGACGCTACCAGGTTTTGAGACAGGTAACCATAAGCAAGATTCAGCGCTCTAACCACTCTGCCAATTGGTTTCTGTTAATAATATGTACAAACAACGCTTGAATGACAATATCAGTGTAGGGTAGGTCAGATTATATTTTAACGACAGCAGTAGAAAACTGATTTAAAGCAAATTATTTCTTAAACACTATAAACAAATTAAAAGAAGAAAATACAGAAAGCACACAGAACGCTGATTATTTAAATGTAGATATTACAGTAAATGGAATAGAAAGAGCATTAGCAGGAAAAACAAATTCCACCTCTGATCACGACATTCTGAGCTATGAAATCTTCAAAAAGGTAACTAATACAAACCTAAGGGTGATTCGCATGCCACTACTACAAAGTCTGGCACACTGGAAAAATACCATGTTCATGGAAAACAGCAGTAGTCATCCCCATACTAAAGACAGATAAGGAAACACATGATGTCAGCTCATACAGACGAAAATCGTTAAAATCACATCTAGGAAAAACTCTAGAAACTATAGTTAACAGCAGACTAAAATTTCACTTAGAAAAGCATAGTCCAACCCAGGCAGGCTTTAGAAGCTGTCATAGCACAATAGAGCAACTGTTGACGATGGAGCATAATGTTAAAACGGGCTTCAAAAGGAATGAAAAAACGGTAGCAATATTCCTTGATGTAGCAAGAGCATATGATGAATGTTGGAGGGAAGGTGCATTATATAAGATCAGAAAATTAGGTATAGTAGGTACAACATAACTATCTAGAAAACATACTGCAGAACAGGTATTTCACATTACAAATAAATAATGATAGATCTGATATTTTTGAACAACAGAATGGAATCCCCCAGGGATCAGTAATATCAAAATCAATATTCTTGATTATGGTAATCGACCAAGGAGATGAGTTTAAAGACTTAAAAAACAACCTATCTCAGTTTGCAGTTGATGCTGCTGCGGTATGGAGAACTTGAAGAAATCTCCCGTTCCTCTATAAAACAGTACAAAAACAAATAGATAAAGTATCCGACTGGATGCACAAGTGGGGATTTAAGCTAAACGTTAAAAAAACAGTAAGGGTGGTCTTCTGTAGAAGACGTGTAATTAAAAATAATATAATTGATTTTAACATTAATGAGCAAAAAGTGTGCGCAGCAAAATCCAATGTGTATGATACGAGACCAGCAACTAAACTGGAACAAACACATAAACCTATTAGTGCAAAATAGTAGGGGACTTATTAACATACTAAAGTATCTGAAAAGAAGTGGTTGAGGAGCCTGCAATAAGACAATGTTCACTTTCTATAAATCATTTATTATGGGCAAACTGGACTATGCCGGTGTTGCCTATGCATCAGAATCTCCAAGCAATAAAAAAAAAGACTAGACAAGGTCCAGAACCAGGCACTGTCAATAATAGCGTGTGCTTCAAGGGGCATATCAGCAGAGGCGTTAGAAGTAGCGCTAGGCATAATACCCCTGGAGCTACAGGGAAAAGAGCGGGGATTCAACTATTGGGCAAACTGGAGAAAGATCCAACTCATCCTGCACACAAAACCTTTGTTAGGGGTAACGAATACATAGGCCACATTCCACTAGACCATAATGGATACCCGTCAGGGTGGAAAACAATAGAAGAAGTGGATCATCATTCAAACATATTTAACATGATAAACAATAGTGCTCAGTATAAAGCAAAGATCCCACCATGGAAACTAATCTTCTTCCTCTTCTTCTTCTTTGATCCTTAGCCGCCGAACGTCAAAGCAGTCAGTGGCCATCACGCCTGGTGGCGTCTTATAGGGCTACAACAAATTGATTCCACTTTGCTCGGTCGGTGGCCATCCTTCGTAAAGTGCCCCAACTCTGGTTCATTCTTTACATCTCAACCTCCACAGTTCTCCGGCAAGTTGTTTTTGGTCGGCCTCTCTTTCGTTTTCCTTCAGGTGTTCATAGCATAGCTGTTCTTGTGATGGCATCGGGGTCTCCTCTGTGGACATGGCCAACCTAGCTCCAGCTTCTGCCAGCTATGATGGTGTGCATGTCCTCTTGCTTGCTCCGAGTAAGCAGATCTTGGCTGGTAATGGTATCCGGTCAAAAGATTCGGAGACATTTTCTTAGGCATGTGGTGTGAAAAGAGGACATTTTCGACATTTCCTTCTC
>JAMPIV010009170.1:35000-37500 GCA_024509875.1 Oreohelix idahoensis | reverse complement strand
TGTTGGTAACATTTATCTAAATGGGCATCATATGGTATTGCTGCCTCCACTATAAAAGCTGTTTTGTTCTGTCGATTGATTATTGTTAAATCAGGTTTTACGGCATGAGTCTTAAATGAGGCGTTGCTGCTGCCGAAAAGTGATGGTTTAACTATTATCTCTTTGTTTATTGTTATGTCACTTTTATTATTGTATGCAGATTTCAGTTTCTCATAAATAATGTCTACAGCTCTATTGTGCCTTTGTTGGTATAATGTTTGAAATTTGGTACATCCATTCAATAAATGTGACACTGTTTCGTATGGGTGGTTACATATTTTGCACATTTTCGTGTATGTCTGTGGGTAGTATAGATGTAAAAGACTTTCGCATTCCAGCAACTGTAACCTCGATCTCACAGCAAATGAAAGTATTTTATCACTTAATTTAACATTAGATAGAAAACTAGATGACAATGAGTGGTTTACACATTTCATTTCGCGCACTATTCTCCCTTGTGACGATTTACTTTTTAGTTCACTTAGAATTAGGTTAAGTTTATGTGATTTAAATCCAGAATAAAAAGCATTTGCTGACTTGTATGTTAGACTTACATCTTCATCTACGTCTAATTGTACACTGTAATGGCCACTGTCATCCACTTTCACACTCACTCCTTCACGCGCGCATTCTTCATTCAGTTCTACCCAAAATGATCTTGGCCAATTCACCTTCGATCTTTTAGCTAGATGGTTTGTTTCGTTTAACTCGTAGCTTGCAAAGTTATTCCTATCTTCACCTACTTGGTCTATTTTACGTTTTTTCATATGTCTATCTAACGAGTTTATTGCTGCAGTTTTTACAAGATTATCATCACAATTGAGCATACTGATAAGGAATGAAATATGTCGAGAGTGGTATAATATGAAGGGGTTTGGTATGCCAAGGCCACCCTTCGACCTGGGACAGAAGAAATAGCTCCTTGTGGATGATTCATTTAGCACTAACCATGTTCTAACGTGTTGTACAATTTCATCTTCAATTTCTTTAAGTTGTTTTTCTGTAAAGTGTATGTTAGAAAAATAAAACATGAGAGGACCGAAACACATCGGGTTAATTAATGAGATCTTTGCTGATGTTGGTAGTGGGGCACAGCTTAATTTTGTTAAATTTGACCTAAATTCTAATATAAGGCTGCTTGCTTGAAACTGGTCCGATGTATTATCAATTGTAATGTCATGTCCTAGGTATCTGTAGGAACGCCCTCGATCAGAAGAGGGGATTTCATGACCTTGGATATTAATGTCCGCCTTACGAGTTTTGACCCAATTGTTTCCGCTTCGCTGACCGCTGAACACTGCACACTTTTGTGGCTTAACCTCCATCCCGCTGGTCTCCATAAATGCTGTTGTCTTCTGTGCCATTGATTGTAGGTCGTGTATGTTGGTGGCAAAGAGACTTACGTCATCCACATACCCTTGAATGGGATTCGGCACGTGATGTATTTGATAACCTTGCTCAATCCACCGGAGCCATTTATCGATGCCTTGCTCAAATACAATAACACTCCATGGGCACCCCTGAATAATACCTTTCTTACGCTCAATCCGGTCTGTGATAGTACTAGCGTTTTTAACTTGATAGGAGGAGCCACTGTATATATCTTTGGTGATGTTGACAAAGACGTCAGGGTAGCCTGATTCGCTTAGCTCCCTTATCATAAATTCGTGGTCAATGCTGCCAAATGCATCTTTGATATCAACAAAGCACAGATAGGCCTTTCCTGATGAATGTAGAAAGTCACTAACAGCTGTTTTTAGGGTGAAGACATGTTCTTGAAGACCATTTCTTGGCAATGATCCTTTTTGCCGAGGTGACAGTCGCTGGGTGTCAACAATCCACTGCATGTGTCGAGATTGAATTAATTTCATAAACAACTTGTATGATGATAGCAGAAGAGAGATGGGTCGCCAGTCTTCGATGGTGCTTAAATTTCCATTTTTAGGCACAAGGGTAATTACACCGTGCTTCCAGTCTGGTGGCACCCGTTGGTTGAAAAGGCATGTGTTAAAAATAACCGTTAGGATTGGAGCGAGCTTGTGTGCCTGCTGCTTGATGGTATCATACGTCACACCGTCAGCCCCAGGTGATTTCCTACTAGGCAGTTTTTTTATACACGACGACATTACTTCGCCTACGGTAAATGGGTCAGTGGCCGGGGCGTGCTTTGGCTCTTGGATGACGATTTCTGCTTTCCATGGGGGGTCGCTTGCAAGTGTATTAAGTCTGCGCTGGCTGCGTTCCTTAAAATGTGTTTCTATGTCTTGTATGTCTATGTTACAGGTGGTGGTCGACAACTTGTTGTTGTGTTTTATAACATTGATGGCTTTACTCTGATCTGTTTCTAACAAGTAAAGTAGTTCCTCTCGTGTCACGCTTCCCGCATTTTGTGTGTTACCATTTTCTTTGTTTCGTTTTAAACTTGGGCAGATGTTATGCCTAATAAAAAATAGGGCCGCTT
>JAMPIV010009170.1:0-30000 GCA_024509875.1 Oreohelix idahoensis | reverse complement strand
TTGAATATCATACGAGATGATATCTGAATGTCCAGGAATGTCAGTGAGAACATCCTGAAAAGAAAGTAAAAGACATTGGACCTGACGTTGTTGATAAGCAGAAGGATTAGATCATATGGAAACATCTTTCCAAGATTCAGTGGATTGAAGTGGCATTAAAGGAAGATGCAAAGGAGTATTAGGGAAAGACGTTTGTTCCTCCCGAATAACCGCCAATAAGGCCCGACGACTAATAACTTCGTCGAGAGCATTAAAAACAAGTTGAAGACTATCTGGTCTAGGATGAAATCTCTGAAGTATGTTTATTTGAAATGTTTTATTTTTTCCTTTCACATTTAGAACATAATCTACATCTGTTCTTTTTAAAACAACTTTGTATGGGCCACTCCAAGAACTCAATAAACGATTTTATTTTGAAGGCAATAAAACATAGGGTTCATCTCCCGGCAATAATTTACGCAATTTCTTGTCGGTTTAGAAATTATAGTGCTTTTCCCTTTAGGCTTCGGAAGATTCAACAGCTAGTTGACAAGTATCAATTACTGTCTTTCGAAGATTAACTACAAATTCGTAAGAGGACTGCACATCAGTAGTGATCTCCGAACCTACTAGTAGCTGTTAATAATGAACATAGGCCTTCCTGGGTTTGCTCCAAAATTGAGTTCAAACGGTGAAAATCCAGTTTGTTAGTTCGGGACTTCCCGATACGCAGACAGTATCGCGTGTAGCATTCTATCCCAAACAAGAAGATATTTATTAGTTACTTTACCCACAAGTTGTTTAAATGTTTTATTAGCCGTTCTACCATTTTATTTGATATCGCGTGAAAGACCGAGCTAAGAGATCCATCAATTGAAAATAATTTCATGACGTGAGAAATGACTTCAGAAACAAATTGTGTTTCTTTATCAAACTAAATTTTATCTGGTGAGGGGGTCCTTAACTTTCGCGATGTTATATATTTTCTGTTTGGCTGCAACTGGTCCAGCAGCTCTGAGTTTCACCTTCAGTCTTGCTACTTCTAGGTGATGATCACTTCCCACATCTGCGCCTCTTCTTACTTTCACGTCTTGTAGTGCATGTCTCCATCTGCCATTGATCTTTATGTGATCTATCTGGTTTCTGTCTCGTCCGTTTGGTGATTCCCATGTTAGGTTGTGCACTTCTTTGTGTGGAAAACGTGCTCCTCCAATGACCAGGTTGATAATACTGCAGAAGCTTATTAATGTGTCCCCATTCTCATTTACTGTTCCACTGCCGCATTTCCCCATTACTCTTTCGTTGTAATTATTGTGCGTTCCAACTTTGGCATTTAGGTCTCCAACTACTATAATAAGATCGTACCTGGGTGCAGTTTCCATTACATTTTGTACCTGTTGATGGAACTCGTCCTTGAGTTGGTGCATAGCATTGTATAATTGTGGTGTTGGTGATCTAACTCTCAGTCTTGCTCTTATAAGTCTGTTGTTGATGGGTTTTCCGTTCCAGTAAAGATCTTTCCATTCCTTCTTCAGGATAATGGCTACACCTTCGTTGTGCTGACCATCCTCTCTACCAGAATAAAGTACTGTTTCCCCTGTAGCTGTTTTTATTCTCCCCGCCCCTGTCCATCTGCTCTCGCGTATTCCCAGGATATGTACTTTGTCGTTCCTCATCTCTGCTGTGATTTGTCTCAAGCTTTCCTGTCTCATTCATAGTTCTAACATTCCAAAAACCAATTCTGCTTTCGTGTTTTGCGGTCAGGGTATCCATTTTCATGCCAATGGCTTCCTTTCGGCTTTCACCACTGTCAGTCATACGAGTCTGAGACTCCGGATGTCCGTCCCGCATCAAAGTTGTTTCATTTGTTGCCGTTTCCGTAACATGTGCGATTTTTTTTTACATAGACAGAGGTGTCGGCCCTGTGCTAAAACCCCCAACCCTGGAGGACCAGGGTACCAGCTTTTATCTGACCCCTATACTAACAAATTCCAGCCTGTCATTAACAACTATTAGATTGTCGGCGTCTGTTTGTTAAGTCGCATGATAATTCTGGGGAACAAAAGTCACTAACTAAATTCACACACAATGAAATATAACGTGAATTCTATTCCGTCTAATTATCAGTCACCTAGCATTGTTAATTAATTCAGCTTAACCGAATATCTTCCTGTGTAATAACGATGGTAGTAAATTATCATTACTGCACAACTGGTATACAAATAGCTACGCAGTTATCTTCCACTGATTCTAACACCTAGAAAATCACAGTGAATTTTCTGATGATAAACTTTTAACACTTTTATTTTACGCCTAGGACTTAAAGCTTTTTTTTACCATGAGATCCAGAAAAATCACCACAAAACTATTTTACACATCTATTCCCAATGGTTCAAGATACCATGTTTAGACCTCTCATGAAAAAATCTGAGCGACGCTGATAACAGATTTTGGAAAGGCGCTGTTTATGGAAATCAGGTCCTTATGATCTCGAGAGGATGTTAAGTTGGACACTCTTAGTGCAAAGCAGAAACATCAGGAAACTGCGTTTCCCAGATGAAAGGTTTCCACGGTCGTTCTTTTCAGCGCTGCTAAACCGACAACAGAGGCTTACCGTGTAACGGGCTTGTCACGTAGATTTTCCCCGTTTGGAGATCAAAGCGTTTATCTCCCCCTGAATGTACGAACATCACACGGTCCCTCGGGAAACATTTTGCTCGTGCGGATACTGAAAGAGATCCGCTGTTTCCACGTGGTTCTGTTCTGATATCTGATGATTGACAGATCATATTTGCTTGCGTGGGAAACTCAGGTAAACAACACCATGTTCGTTCCCTGTTTAAGACTGGCAGGACGCGAAATTTGGTAATATGTCTGTTTGTTTACGTTCAAGGAAAAAAGGCCTTTGATTAAACGTGAGTAATGCAATCTGTCAAATGATTGACTTTTCCTAAATGTCAAAAAAAGAATGCCACGAGGTCCAGAAAGGTGGTCGGATACTGTAGGTATATTTCCATTATACGCCACAATGTCCTATCAGAGCTGTGGAAAAGCAATAAGAGTCTTGTAGCAATACTGAGGGTACAAGAATGCAAGGCAGGACACAAATTAATTAGCTACAGAAACCACATCTGTAAAATCACGTGAATCCTTGTGCAGGTTTCTTGCAAGAGGACAAAGCTGTAGTGTTCGCTCCATGCTCATAAGGAGCAAAAAAAGGAGGGCTACAGCAAATGAAAATGTCTCTAGAGACTGCATCAAAAATCGATTCTTGCGACCTGTTGTATGACGTATTCAAGTCCGAAAATCTTCTTAAAATATTTTATGGTATTTGCACCAAATCAACCATTTGGTCGGGTACCTTGCTGAATTTGAAAAGGCGCCAAAATATATTGACTGGTTTTAAAAATAGAAGTTTAGGTCCTTATTTGAAACAATTACAGTAGAACTCCATTTATCCGAACCCCATGGGACCGAGCATCGTTCGGATAATCAAATGTTCGGATAATTGGATTGCATAATGTATCGAGTACATGTACACATATTTCTAAAAATAATTAACCATCACAAGGAAATTACACTATAAAACATATTTACTTGTACTGTAATAATAATACCCACACTGTATTAGATCACTGTATCACCAAAATCTTTCATTACACTGCAGTGCATGTACTACTTGTATTAATTATTTTTTTTAAGAAAGAGAAATGTTTTCAAAATAACATTACAAACGATTCAAAACCAGGCACAACTTACGTATATATGTACTTGCACAGATGTAGCCCACTATTTAAAATAATGAGGAATCCTCTTTTGCACCAAACTGGATAGTCTCCTTTTGGCTGCTAAGTCCCGCATTCTCTTCAACAGCAGAAGCTGTGTAGGACAGCTGTCATCTTCTTGCTCGTACCAAGCCATCGCTGATTCTAGTGCTATAAAGGCTTCTTCAGGACTTGGTCGACGTTTTTGGTTTTCTTTATAATCTACAAGTACATCATGTACTTCTGAGGTGTCTTCATCATCGGTCACTACATGTATTTGGTTTTCTTCTTGCACAAAAGACAAAATTTCTTCGTCATTCAAAAACTGAAAACCAGAATCATTATCATCTTCTAGCCACATGTGTGCATCATCTTTGTCACAGTCCGAAAATCCGGGCATTGCTTGAAACAGTTCCACAACTTCATTTATACAATCATCATTTGTGTCCACTACAGTAGTTTCATTTCCTCCTTTTTTCCCAAGCAATCTATTCCAAGCCTTGTTGAGATTATCTTGTGACAGGGTGGTCCAAGCATCAGCTAACATATATCAGCAGTCTTTGAGATTAGGCTTTTTGGAAAACGCCCCCACACTTTCTTCATCTTCAGCCAACAATAAACGACGCATGACTTCATTCTTGTACATCTTTTTAAGCTTTGCTATAACACCCTGATCCATTGGTTGAATCAGTGCTGTTACATTGGGAGGCAGAAAAAATTACTTTAAAATTTGCATCAACTGCATTCAATGTATCCGTCTCTGGATGGGATGGTGCATTGTCCAGTAGAAGAATTACTTTTCCAGTTTTTTTTTCTTGTTCTCTCAACCTCTTCACATTTGGGATGAACTGATTTGTATACCAATCAAGAAATATTTCACTATTCATCCAAGCACTCTTCTGTGCTTTGTAGCACAATGAGAGACATGTCACATTCTTTAAACAACGTGGTTTTTTGGCTTTACCGATCATTAGCACCGGTAAACGATGACTTCCACTGGCATTCGCGGCTACCAAAATTGTTACTCTCTCTTTGCACTTTTTAAACACAGGGGAAGCTGCTTCGCGCTGAGATGCAAGTGATTTTTGAGGCAATGATTTCCAGCATAAGCCAGTCTCATCGGCATTATACACATCGAGTGAATAACCTTCTTTTTCCAAAAAAGCCAAGAATGTTTCTTTAAAATTTTCAGCGGCAGTTGCATCGCTAGATAAGGATTCCCCTTGGATCTCCAATTCTCGTATGCCATGACGAGATTTAAAGTTTCTTAACCATCCCTGGCTAGCCTTAAAGTCAGGAGGACAGTCAAGTTGATTGTTGAACTGAAGTGCCTTTTCACACAATAGAGAACCAGAGATAGTTTCCCCTTTGCTTCTTCTTTGCACAAACCATATATATAAAGCCTCTTCCAATTTCAAATCTTTCGCATGTCTCATGGTTTACGTTTCTTCGACCCATTTTCACTATCCAATTTCGATGCAAAACTCATAATTTTATCCTTGTTACTTTTGATGTCAGAGACGGTAGCTTTCCCAACATTGAAAATTCTGGCAAGTGAAGACACAGTTTCACCTTTTCCTAGGCTCTTGATAATTTCTGTTTTCGTTTCAATTGACAAAACATTGCGGTTCCTTTTATATGCTTTAGGCCTTCTGGAAGATGCCATATCGCACAGAGAAATACTTGCACACCAAAATTATTCTGATGGTAGTAGCAGACACAATTATTTTAAGTTGAAACTGTCTGTTTAGCCAGTGTTCTGCCTAGAACGCACGCGTACACTAGATTGGTAAACCAGATATTAACTGACTTTATGATCTAACTGACTTCCTGTACGTAAGCGACCGACCATTAGCCCATTCCATCCTCTACAAATTGTTCGCACACATTTGAAGCTTGCAGCATCAAAAGATTCAAAAATAAAGTCTAACATGACTGGTGGCGCCTGATTTTTTTTTTCTCGAAAAAGTGTTCGGATAATTGGATGTTCGGATAATTGGGGTTCGGATAAATGGAGTTCTACTTAGACTGCAGACGTAAAAAAAAAATCTATCTGAAGTATTCTTCCTAATTCTTCCTATTGTGTTCTTTGCTTGTGTTCTCGTGTTTGCTCTGACGTTTTGATTTGCCACAATGGCTCCATCGATTGTCGTTAGTGATTCATATCCTTTTTAATGCAGGTAGATTAGGTCTTACTTTCTTGTCTCTGATATTTCTCTTTTGTCTCTAACGAAGACTTTGTGCTCGAAGCGTAGGCCCTTTCTTTGTTCTTTGTTCCAGTAAAACATTTTGGAGGAGAACTATAGAGGTGGAACAAGAGATAACAAGAACCAGACAAATGAAGTGGAACAAGACATGACAAGAACCAGACAAATGCCAGTGGAACAAGAGATGACAAGAACCAGACAAGGGCCAGTGGAACAAGACATGACAAGAACCAGACAAGTGACAGTGGAACAAGAGATGCCAAGAACCAGACCAGTGACAGTGGAACAAGAGATGACAAGAACCAGACAAGTGACTGTGGAACAAGAGATGACAAGAACCAGACAAGCGACAGTGGAACAAGACATGACAAGAAGGTAATGGCGATGGATATGGACCTTCATTCATGAAAAACATGTTCTTATCATTACAGGGCAGAGATAGAATCCCCGTGGTACGAGAAGTAGAAAGCAGACATGGAGAAGACAAACTGGAAACAGAAATACAAATGATGAGGAATACATGGAAAGACATTGAGCTGATGGCACGTGACAGGAGAACTTAGAATGCGTTTATTTGTGGACCTACATTTCTTGGAAGCGTCTGATTGACAGAGCGCTGGTCTTTTGTGGCAAAGGTGCCGGGTTCTTTTCAACGGTAACGACACGCCAGTCTACCCAGCTGTAAATGTGTACTTGACTTTGTATTTGAGTTAGGGAGGGAAAACATACCCCATTGCTTTGGAAATAGTTGTGAGAACTATTAAAACTGGTAACTTGGTCGTGCATCAATGGACGATTTCCTTTGCATTAATTAAAATAATTTCATTTCCTGATAATTTGGCATACAAATTATTTTACCGGCAGTTGGCAAATATATCATCGATAGTTTCTCAGAGTAAATTGAATACCTCTGACTTCTTAGATAATATTCAGGGTTTTTTTTTTAATTACATGCACCGAGATTGTGAATGATAGGTCTTTGTGTATCCAATAACATCTACTCTCTAGAGCCTATTTATTGTTAATCGATTTACTTTTAAATACATTAACGGAAACACAACGTGGGCCCGATCAGATTACCCCCTGCCGTTGTCTTGCTTTCTTATAGCTTATTGTTCCAGATATTTCTAATGTATAAGGGCCGCACATTTTTTTCACATACCCCCAATAAATGGTTGCCTTTATAAACATGACAAAAAAATATCCCACATGTCAAAGCTACTTACAATATTTGTCTGGATCAATTAATTAAACAATTACAATATTTGCATTGTGCTGCTAATCTAGATTACGATTGGTAGTGTGGTTAGAGTGCTTGCCTTTTGATACATTTACAGGGTCTCAGGTTCGAATCCTGGTAACGTTTCCCTCCAGCCTACCAGGCTGCAAATGGGCAGTTTTTTACCCCTGCTCTTACCTGCCTGTTTACGGGAAAACAAGGCAGATAGAAGGGTACTGGTCTCGCCACCTCATAGAACGGATACACGGGTAAGGTGAAGTCTGTAACACTTCACTCCCCTTCGGCAGTATTTTCTATGCTACTACCTTTTTTTGTTTTATCTAATTAATGTTTCCGACGACAGATAAGGTAAACGGTGAAGGATCCTGTTACACGCACCATTGAGGCATATTGGGGAATACGAATGGTGATAGACCCATATTTTCTTGACCATCGGCAACAGAAGGGTGACGTGATCAGCATCACGCCAGCCGGTTGAACCTTCCCCAGTGTTGATCTGGTACCCCAAATTCGTGAGTTTGCTGTCTAAAACATCCCACTTCAACTGGGAATCGAACGAACTCATGGACCACCGAGCTAGGAAGCCAGTGCACTAACTAACCATACCACGGCTCCGACCTCTGATAATTTAGACGAATATATTTTCATACGTAATTAAACTTAAACATGGTCTAATTAGTATTTCAGTATTTGTTCATTTATAGGTTAAAACTTATATTTTCTTTTAGACAGGTAGAGTTTATCAGGCAAAGCATAATATGACACTATCGCATGTTTTGTCTTGGTCACGGTGACATGTGGTCTCTTCGTTACGGTCCATGGACTGGAGGGCAGCTCAGTTAGCTGTGACAAGGTAGAAGGATGCGCATACACAGGTCATTCGACGATTGTGTAGCCTAGTCTAGTCTTGTCTTGTCTTTCCACGGGGTGTATCCTAACCATCCCTTTCTTGTGACGTTTTTTTACAAGGTCCAATGTTGTTGTGAAGTATTATAAGGAGCTCACAGTTTCATTCTTGAGCCAGCTGTGTCTCATCGGCTCATATGAACCCGCGATATTTTAGGATTTCTGTATTTTTTTTATCCATTTGCCTCTTGTGCATCAACTTCCAGGACCTGCTTACACGGCGCAGTCAAACAGATATGCACACCATCAATGCGGGCAGCCGCTGGAACTGGGGGGGCCATGTCCACAAAAGAAGACCTGACATCATCACAGGAACTGCAATTGTATGGGCCCCAGAAGGAAGGTGAAAGAGAGGCAGATCCAGAGACAACCTGCCGGAGAACTGTGGAGGCTTAAATGCAAAGCACGAATCAAGAGTTTGGGCCATTGCATAAAGGGTGGCCACCGGCCGAACAAAGTGGAGATAGTAAGTTTCTTCCCTACAAAATGCCACTATGCGTGATCGCACTGACTACTGTGTCAGTCAGGAACTAAGGATCCAAGAACAAAAAAGAAGGTGATCCGCTAGCATCTTGGTCTTCCTCGTGCCATAAACCAGATCTTCTAGTGTTGTTGGCACGAAGTCGTAACTGATCGGGCTTCATATCTCATGAGATGGCTGATAAACTCTGTATTGTTGTTGTTAACTCATACTGGCTACTAGTTGTTGAATCACGCTTTATTTGTTAAATGACGTGAATGTCCACCAGTTGATAAAATGTAGATTGTTGGGACTGGTGTAGTAAAGTGTAACGATTGTCAACTCATTAAACCCAGCACAGTTTTGGTCATACAGGTCATCTTGTCCTGGAACGTGATGAGGCTCCGACAAGAATGTGAGTGTAGACAATGAGTGTGTATATGAATGTCAGAACGCGAATGGTAGAATGATTCGATAGAGTTGACAAGTTGGTAGTACATCACTCATACTCACACTGTTCGAATTCAAGAAGTACTGGAACTACGGTGGTCTTTTTATAACATTTAATGAGACGCACACTTGGACAGTACGTGTATGGTTACAGGAACAAATGTCGACATAGACAGCATAATGTTGATCACAGGCATATCATCTTAAGTTAGCATTCATGCTTGGCAAATATCATAATGGAGCATTCGTAAATAAGCATTCAGAGTTCCATCATGTAAATCATCTGGCTTTACTGACTGGGCACGTCAGACCATAACCAATATATAGGAAGGCTCCTAGACCTAATTTCGTCTAGCGAATATCCCTTCACGTAAAGTTCAATATATATATTTTCCATAAAGATATAGGAATCCCAACATGGGTTCTCACATGTAGCAGTGATCTCTTGGTTCATCGAGCGATAGTACAGGCATCCCTTTTTCTCACTCGATAAATACAAAGTATATGAATTTCAACATGGCTGTTCTTCTCTCGTGAGTTTCACTCACTATAGGATCCAGACCAAAATTGGTCATATCGTTAAATGTCCTCATTTTCTTTCATAACTTCTGTCATAGAGTTAATTGAATAATATCATATAATCTAGTGCTGATACATAGGAATGTCATCTTCCTTTGAATAAATATTCTTTTCAAAAGTACCACTGTGCATCTGTTTATCGACGACGATGGCGAAGCCCAAGTTCATAATAAATTGTGGTTTTACCTTTCTATGCGAAATATAACTTTGCCATTCCTTGGCAAAAGAGAATAAACACTGGGGTAAAGTACATACAACATGTCTAAATGACTATCACTTTCCCCCATCTACTTATAGATCACTTTTCGGCGATAGGCCGGCTACATCAAAATTCTACATCCAGACAGGATGACAGCCATGAATCACACCCCTTGCTAGCGATACTTCCGCTGCATAGCCTTTGACCTTTTCTAGCGACAACCAACATAGTTCGACTTAGAAATGTAAAGATATCCATATATAAGACAGACTCGCTTACCTTAATGTCACCCTCATAACAAACACTAACGTAATAAATTCAGGCCATAGATATACTGAAGCAAGAGTAATCTATTCCTACCCAGCCAAAGAATAAATCGCAGTAGGCCTAAATTCGTCCGCGGAGTCCGATCGAAGATGATGGAATTGCCTTCAAGGGAAGTATCTCAAAAATGACTTTTCCTTAAGCACTTAAAAAGGAAACACTTTGTTTACCAAAATATTTGCGAACATAATAAGTATATAAATGTATTATATTGCAAGATAGTAAAAATTGCCCTTTACAATGGCCAAATAATTTTATTTTGTTTCTCTATGTATCTGATGCAAAATGTATGTCCACAGAACAGTTTTCATGAGTGTGAATGATGATAGTGATTGGTGTTAAGGTCACTGAACTGTTTTATTGTTGTCAACACTTGTAAGTGTAACTCAGGGATTGAGTTCATGTCAACATTGTGTGACTTGTGTGTGCGCTGGGAGAAAGCGGTTAGTGAATACAAGTCTGGGGTGACTGGGATTATTCGGTGTTTGACAGCCGAGCTTTTGAGATCGTATTGTGTGACTGTGGAGAACCACATATGTGATTATTTCAAATATGTTGGTGTTGCGGTCATTTTTGACGGAGTTTCACACGTCAATTTATTTGTCGCATTTTTTTTTTTACCCTGGTCTTTTGCTGTGTCAGGTTGATGAGGGATTATCTTCGCTGTTTGTTTTCTTCATTGTGGTTGACCTTTAGGGTCTGTTGCATGCAGTTCTGTGCTATGTGGCTTGCGCAGTGGGGAGCACGAAAAATATACTTCTGTGCAGGAGTTGATTTCTGGCTTCTTGGACGAGAATGTCCATTGTTTTTTGGGGAAGGAAAATCTTCGAAGTGACGGCGTTGTCAGTTTTCCCCATTGATTTTCTGTACGTCAGGAAAGACGACAGTGTTGGTTATTGTGTTCTGAGGATTCTGTGCAAGGTAACACCGACCTTTTTCATTACTATGCTTTTCGGTGGCAGAATTTTGTTAAAGTTACCTAGCCGTGAGGACAGCTCACAATCCTGTATGCAGAACTTATTTGATGCTCAAGATAGCTATTTAAGACTATTTGTCTCTACATGAACAGAAGTCCAGTGACGAAGATATATATATGCTGGTATCTTAATACAAACATTATCGCAGGGTTGATGCAACCTATTTATGAAGAGTACACAGCTGACGTCATATTTAGGCCTGTGCAAATGGCCACTATTTTACAGCATGAAAAGAAGTAACTGGAGTGCTATGCCAAGTTAACCGACGGCCCTAGTAACAGGCTTACTTGAGTTGGGCTCGTCCTTTGTATGATAGAGTTAATCAGGTATCTGACGCGTTCAGTCAGTGATACCAAAGCGGCCTTTATAGACTGTACATTAAAGAACATACCACTATGGACCACGCCCACATATGTGAATGTTTACCAGCCTTAGAATACTGACTCGTACCAAGCGATTTCCAATTAACATGATGTACATTGTCGTAAAATACCATCTGTATGTACAACACGCCCACATTATGGTCTCGCTAATATCCCCCCAGTTGTAAGACTAGTGACCACCTGTATAAGAATAAAATAACATATAGTTGTTTGTGGGTATAAAAATAACATAGGAATTACCACACCACCAAAATATTAGTTTTATTTCTCGGTTTCTAAAGAGTTAACGCTTAAAAAACGATAGTAGAAATAAATGCCAATGTGACGTCCACAGACTTGCTAGCTTTTAAACCAACACGCACGCGTGAATGGTAGTATTCTTAGAAAATGGTTTATTTCTTGGAAAAGCAAGGGAGAGAAAGGGGGAAATGCATAGAGCTTCGTTTGAATGTTAAAACACTGAAACTAACTTGCCAAAACGAACGATAGGAAAAAATAAAGACTAAAAATGAGATTAAAATGCTACCAATTCGTTATTAAATATATATTATGCGTTAGTCTAAATATATTAGCTTAATGTAGAAAGAAAGATGTGTTATTTTGAATACATATAAAGGAAAGACGAAAAGGGTAAAAAATAATAGCTAGAAGTGTGAGACCTTATGCATTAGAATGAAAAACGGTAGACTAAGTAAATATTTTCGTTCTGGATTAAAATGACTTAAATAATATTAGCGATATGGTAGAATGAAGACATGTATAAGACCAGTGGCGTATTCTCTATGTGTGCTGTGCGTGCTGCGCACACTTATGTGCGAAGGAAAATAAAAATTTAATTTATTATTCTATAAAATATTTCTCCTCTAAGTTCTGCTTTCGGACCGCACGCATCAGGATAACGGATTTTCCCGCATAGAATCTACGAGTACATCTAGTTTCAGTTTCACAGAAGCGTTTTATAGTGCAGTTTTTTATTGGTTGTAGCAATCGCCCGAAGTTTCTCGGGTAATTCCGTCACAATGCGTGCTGGACCGTTCGGATTCACGTCTAAAGACTGGTTTGTGTGAACCGGGGTCAAGGGCAGATACGTCAATACAATGCGAACATGCGTGCGGTGGCCTAGCAGCTCTCGAGTTGTAAAAATCGGCTGTGTCCGTCCAGTGTTTTTTGTGATTAATTTTTGTTAGTTGCCGGGAATGCAGATTATTACAGTGACAGTGAGTTTCAAGTTGTAAGTTAATTAGTATTTCGGAGATAATTGACATATACCCCTAATAACTATCGTTGCGTAATTGAATATAGATGGTTTTTTAAATTAAGAGGGGAAGAAGTTAAATAGTAGGCGTACATATTTCATTTTAAAAGTAGCAGCACGCCTAGCTCGCATTACCAGGATACGCCACTGGTATAGACGTGCATGGGCTTTCTTTAACTGATGCTAGCAATATTGAGGCGATAGAAAGGGGTGTCTCCCTGATTTGAAAATAGTAGGTTAACCTTTTGAAAGAAGACGCGTAGGAACGGAAGTCCCCAGATTGGTTGCTTAGCATAACTAAGAAATGGAAATAAATACTCAGAAAGACGAGCGTTCCTTGCCACTTTCAAATTAAATTTTCACATGGGAAGTTAAAATGGGAGTAATAACGTTTACAGACAAGTCATGCTTATATGCCTTCGCTGTTCTGTTATTCAGCAGGAGATTATGTGTGACCATTTATGGCCTGTAATTAACTTTCATAGTGAAAAAATTCGATATTTCGGTACCATTTATGGCCTGTAATTAACTTTCATAGTGAAAAAATTCGATATTTCGGTAAGACCAACATTTATATAATTATTATTGTATTTGAAAATGTGTTTGCCATATTGATTAAGAATGAATATTTGAAGGGGAGAGTCCCAGTGTAAAAGTTGCCACTTAACATGTTACGTACAACTCATAAATGGACCCCTAGCGTTTTTTTTTTTTTTTTTTTTTTTATTTTTTTTCAATCCAAAAATTGGGTTACAGCCCTTCTTGAACCATGTCTTGGGCGAGGATTGAAAAACATTCCCTAAATCACTTCGTTTCCCACCACAGATTTATATTAAAAGAGAAGTAAAGATCAGTTCGTATTCCAAAATTTCCGCCAGGTCTAAAGCTAATTTGATTGGGTTTGAACTCATGTTACGGCTGTAACAACCCCTAAAGTCCGGTTCCCCCAAAAGTCATTAAATAGGGTTAGATAATCTTATAGTTTAATGTAAAAGCCCTACAGCTTTACTTGTACTTGGGGATATAAAAGAATATATATAAAGATGGAAGTCAACATTAAACTTTGTGTTGTTTCACCGAGTTGCTCAGAAAGATATTATCATTGTGGGGAAAGAACTTAATAAAATCCGTACAGTGTTACTTAAAAGTTGGGATTAAAAAGGAATTTATAAGGGAAAAGACTTTAATGAATAATGTTTAAGTATAGCCAGAAAATCACTGGCCATCTTTATGTAATACATGTTATTACCTGAATGTATTTATGAAATTATAATATTGTATTAGGACTAGGAAGGTGTAAAAAAAAAATAAACATATGTTTGAGATATTTTAATGATAATAGAGCACACTACCAGATGGGGACAATAATTTATTTATGTATTATGTTCTGATTTTTGATTGGTTGATATCTGCAAACCTGTTAAGAAATGGAGATAGGTCAGAATATTATTTTGAGGGGAAATTAATCCTCTACTTCCAGAGTTTTCTGGGTGAGAAACTGAAGTGAGCCAGTCACGTTGTTGTTCAAACCTTAGTACTGTTTGAGGCCATGTGAATTGAGTGCCTTACCTTATCTCGAATCCTGAAAATGTGCAGTGCTGTGTGCAGACAGATTTATAACCAGGACCTCGCAGAATTTTTCGACACCTATCTTAAGATAAGTGTTGCGCACATATTATTTTGTGTGGAATTATGTGACGCACAGATTGCTGTTGGTAGGCATACAAATGTACAGAATAACTATTTGTCTGATGAAAAGTATTTATTTGAGAATCAATGATTCTTAGACTAAAGGGGCAGCACCCTGATTAGTCGATATCGTATTCGGTTCTTTGGGTTATCGGTTCTTGTATCCCGATCTGGCGTATGAATTCTAGATCTATGTCATTGTTCGTCTGTTATGGCCAGAAAAACAGACTGGTCTTGCTTAAAATGTTTATGGCCCGAATTTACATGTATTCTTTGTCTATTTAAGAAGATTCGGTCTTATATCTTTGAATCTTTGTATTTCTATGTCGGCCTATTTTTTGAGCTGAACGCTCCGGTCAAAGGTATTTTCTGCGCATGCGTCGATTTAGTGTCGATGAAGAAGGCTGTCATGTCATGGCTGTTTTTGGGCTGGTCGTTTAGAAACGTTGAAGGATGATCTCTGTGAATGATTCTAGGAAGGAGATGATGTCTCTGTATGACTGTAAAGAGATTCTCCTAATGTTCTTTGTTAACGCCAAGGAATGGCGTGCGTTATTCGCTATTGTGTTTATTCCTAAATCAAGGTAAAACCAGACCCTTTTGCTGAACTTTGTGGCTAGGCCTAGATGGCAGATGTATTATCGCACATTAGAATTGTTTGAATGCAGATGAAGATGACATGTTATCCAGAAGCACTGGATTACTTATTGAAGCAGCCTTGTTGATAACAGAATGTATGGAAGCCCTATGAGAACATTTATGGTCGAATTATGAATTAATTCTGCTTATCACTTATTATCCTGGGTGAGCGAAGTTCAAGGAGGAAAGCCATTTTGAATTCCCGTCATTGTGAACGGATCATTATCGGAGAACAGAAAAGATCTTATTATCGGACAATGGTACAGAGATCTACATATTATGGAAACCCGCTACTGTGGTTTAACATTGGTACTACCAAGTTCTGATAAATTTACGGCTTGTGACACTTAGCCAAAAGAAGGTTCTGACAGTGAACCATTGTGATGATGTATTTACCTTTACTGACGCGATTAGTCAGTTGAAGCATGTGGCGATAGACCACCAGAACATTGAGTGCTTGCTTACTATCGCCCCATTGTATTTATATGCTACATGAATATACAGCTGATGTTGCCACTCATTTGTCAAATATATGATGATATTTTGCCAACCTGTACTGTGACTGTAATCGTGATGTCCGAGTGTGCGTCCTTATTAAACCATAGAAACGTCCACAGTCGTCTATGTCATTGACTTCCAGCTGAGTGAGTGTGTGTGCAGTCTACTTGTCAACTCTACAGAACATTCCATCATTCGCGTACCTTGCACTCTCACTCAATGTTTACACTACCCTGCGTCGGTCGAGTTGACCTTTGTTTTTCCATAACACGCCCAGTTTTCACCTACCTACAACACCCATCATTAACACCACTGTGTGGGATTGTTACACTGGTGACGGAATGAATAGTACCTTTACACTGGCGGCCAGATTCCTGGGTCTAACATTCGCAGAGGACTGATTTGGAAATCGACTACTGATGGTTCCCTGACGCCTCATACGACACACTTGCAGTACAACTCTACACTTTGTCAGCATTTTGCCTCGTGACCTGTCAGAAGCAGTAACTAGGTCAGCGTTTGTTGACATATTTTTCGTGATTTAGACAGCAGTACACAGAAGGTTTGGATCAAGTGTTTATCTGTGTTGAAAGAAAGATAGTAGTATTAAACTGAGAAGTCCTTCTAGGAACTTTCAACGTTGGATCTTCTTGTGTGCAAATGATTGAACACTGTAATAATTAAATTCAAAATAAATTAGTTGTTGAAGTGGCAGTTTATTTTACTACAACTGTGCCATTATAGAATAACAGCTGTGCTTCTTTGCATCACATTCCATTATATATGATATATATGTATTTATGTTTACATGTTGCATATTAGTGTTGCGTATATGTCGCGGGCTGGTTGGGTAAGGTGACTAATACAAGATATACCACGTCACAGAGGTCTTGTATTAGTGTTCTATAGGTGCGATTTTCTTGATTGAAAATTTGCTAGCGACAATTTGTTGCTATTTGTGTTAGTTGTGATGAGTTGTGTTTTTTCTTTGTTGTTTTTGTAACATTTTTTCTATTTCTTTAGTTTTGATTACATTTGTTTGTATTTGTAGGTCTACTCTTTCCTGTCATTCAGTTCTATACACACTTTATGTTTATACACTGTGACGTCATTTGTGTTGTTTATTTCCTCGCGGTTGTCATCACAGGTTCTGTGATTGTTTTCTTCAGTTTAGTTTTTTAGTTTAGTTGACTTTTGCGAATGTTATCGTAGTGTTTTGAATATTTGTCTTCGTATTATTGTTATTGTTTTCTTTTCTATTGGCACACATATTTAGACATACACTATGGGCATTTTGATTGAACTTGTGATATAAATGTCTGATGATATTGGTATTATATAATAACCATACAAGTTCGTACAAAAGACTTGTCTTCAAAAGAGATTGAGATTAACGGAGCTGATTATACAAGTTTTATTAAAAAAACTTGCTCCTGTTTGGTGAAATAAATTGTATTATTATTTCAGGTAACTAGTCACATAGTGTTAAACATTATGGCGACTTTAGAATATTTTATTGAGCAAGGGGAAAGTCCTTAAAGACTCCTGAGGAGTTGGAGAGTTTGCTACAACGGAGTATGTCAAGGCATGAAAGGAAAAAAAAGCACAAAAAGTCTGAAAAGAAAATAGATGCTGAGAATTTAGAAACTGCAGAAGGCAAAAGAAAGATGGAAATGCAGATGCAGGTGGAAAAAAAGAGATTCCAAAAAAAAGGAAGTGATGGAAAAACAAAATAGAGAACAGAGGCTGAACAAAAGAGATTAGTTAGAGAGGCTGAACAAAAGAGATTAGACAGAGAGGATGAACAAAAGAGATTAAACAGAGAGAGTGAAGAAAGAAAAGAAAAAACAAAGATGGAACATGAACATCAGGAAAAACTGTTAGCTTTTGAGATAAAAAAATTAAAATTGACAAATATGAGTAATGTCAATCAGTCATCTGGTAATAATGGTAAACCTTCTACTTTTAAGGTTAAGCTACCACCGTTCAATTCTTCCAGTGACGATATTACATTCTGGCTGGATAGATTTGAACGTGCTTGTCGAAATCATAATGTGGATAGATCACAATATGCAAATCAGTTGTCAGAGAATTTGAGAGGTGATTCTCTGACTAGTTTAAGTCTGGTAGAGGAGGCTGATAAAGATAATTATGATGTTATTAGGGCAGCCTTGATAAAAAAATATCAATTGTCAGAAGAAGGTTATCGTATGTTGTTTAAGACGATGGTGCCTGAGGCAGGAGTTGAATTCTCAGAATTCATTGCAAAGGCACGTCTTACATTTACAAGATGGATTGAGCTATCCAAAACAGAAAAAAACATATGAAGCACTTATGGATTTGTTGCTCAGAGATAAGATTATGTCATGTGTGAGTAAACCATTCCTTGAATTTATACATGAGCGTAAACCCAAAACACTAAAAGAAATGGAAGAATATTGTTCCCAATATGTCACTGCACACCCTGACGTGACTTTTGGCAACATTAAGATTAAGGAGAGTATGCCAGTTGCTTCAGCAACACCATACAATCCTAATTATTCACACAAATTTCAGAGACCACAAAACAGGTTTGATAAAAAAGGTAACCATAATAGTTATCAAAACCAAGGTAACCAATCATTTCATGGTTCTTCTTCGAATAACTGGAGACGAGCCGACAGCCCTCGATTCAGGGGTGGTCACAATTATAGGAATTTCCGCAAAGGAAGTCATTATAGAAACTATCCAAGTTATCCGTCATGGAGACAACAAGATCATAATTACAGAGATACTCATTATAATGAACATGATAATAGTAACCATGAGAACTATGACTCAAACCCAAATAGGGGTTACAATAAAGGTAACAATAATAATTACAGAGGCAATAATGATCGAGGTCGATCACAATACAAAAGACATAAATCTCATTTCCAGGCAAACTCTGCACAGCAAGAGTCCCATGAAGCCTATAAACAAGCTAAAGATAATAATGATGCTAATAATATGGCATGTTCCGCTTTTGATTTTGGGAGAGCATCTCAGTGCCCCCAATGCAAAACATTATTTGAACCAACTACGGTGTCTACTTTAAGTTGCGGACACCCTCTTCCCGCTCTTCCTGCGTCAGTCGCGCATGATGGAAGAGGTTCTCTTGTCTTACACAAAGGTTTAGTAAATGACAATCCAGTCTCAGTTCTTTTTGATTCTGGATGCACCACCATTGGTGTTAGGCAGTCGCTTGTAGATCCTTCCCATGCAACAGGCAAAGTAGTCAAATGTGTAACATTTGGCGGCACTTTAGAGAAATACTCTACTGCTATCATTAAGATTGCTACTCCTTTCTTTACAGGAGATGTTCACGCATGTCTTCTGCCGAATCCGATCGCTGATCTTATCATCGGTCGCATTCACGGAGTCAAAGAATGCACTCCGCAACAAATTTCCGTTTGGGAAAAACAAAATATGCAAACTGCTAATGCTGTAGTCACTAGAGCTCAAGCTCTTAATATGCCTCAAACTTCATCTACTGAAGATAATGAAGTGCATAACCAAGATGATCCCTTGGTAATTTCTCGTGACTCATTTATAAAACAGCAAGAAGATGATCCCACTCTAAAGAAATTCTTCACGCTTGCAACAAAAGGTGATCCGAATAAAGATACAAATCGTAAATCTTGGATTACAATGAAGAATGGCGTACTTGTACGTATGGTGCAAGACTCCGCTAAGTCAAGTCATTCTCAGATTCTTGTGCCCAAGAATTTGAGAGTTAAAATTTTGCAGCACGCTCACGACTCTCAGTGTGCTGGACATATGGGTTTTTCCCGTACGAAGTCAAGAGTTCTTGCGGCTTTCTTTTGGCCATTTGTAAATAAGGACATACGGATTTATTGTCAATCTTGTAAAGTATGTCAAGAGGTCAAATCCAAAGGTCCACGCCATGCTGCACCTATTCAGGCTGCAGACATTCCTATTCGGCCGTTTCAGAAAATGGCAATAGACATTATTGGTCCGTTTAAGATCAAGTCTGCCAGAGGACACCAGTTTATCTTGACATGTGTTGATATGTGCACACGTTGGCCAGAGGCTATTCCTCTGAAGAGCATTACTACTGCTGATATTGCAGATGCTCTTTGGCTTATATTTTCTCGTCTGGGATTTCCCGGAGAAATATTATCAGACCATGGCACACAACTAATATCGGATACCATGTCTCAAGTAATGTCTACTCTGCAGATAGAAAGATCTTTGAGTAGTATCTATCACCCAATGTCTAATGGGA
Organism: Oreohelix idahoensis; assembly: GCA_024509875.1. Taxonomy (NCBI): domain Eukaryota; kingdom Metazoa; phylum Mollusca; class Gastropoda; order Stylommatophora; family Oreohelicidae; genus Oreohelix; species Oreohelix idahoensis. Next base: position 10,184 of record JAMPIV010009170.1, on the reverse strand, counting down.
TGGTCGAACGCCTTAATAGAACACTCAAAAACTTACTAGGGAAGATAACTGAGGATCATCCTCAAGATTGGGACAGGGTTTTACCTGCGGCCCTCTTCGCTTACAGAGAGGTCCCAATGAACATACAGGATTTTCTCCCTTTGAACTTGTCTTTGGCGCGCGACCGCGCGGCCCTATGTCTTTGCTTCATGATCTCATAACCGCTGATAATATCGACGATGACACAAAATCCTCTTATGAATATGTCATCGCGCTTAGACAAAAGATTATCGAAGCATGCAAATTAGCAACTTCTTCTTCTGAATTTGCTAAACAGAAGGCAAGGCAATTTGCCAATAAAAAAAGAACCTTACGACAACTTTGTCCTGGTGACAAAGCATTTGTTTTGCTACCTTGTAGGGAAAACAGACTTCTTATTTCTTGGAAAGGTCCGTACGATATAATATCGAAAATTTCAGATGTTGACTATATTGTCAATATCGATGGGAAGCATAAAACCTTCCACATCAACATGCTTACGGAATTCCATGAACGTCCGGATTATTTACAGCCTATTTTCCAGGCAACGGACGATTCTCCAGTCCAACATGGTCATTACTCATCACTGTCCGTAATACAGGATGAGGAAACAAGTTTTTCGGATGTTAATTTTCCGCTTCCAATGATCCCACTTCATTCTAGTGAATCATGGAAAAACGTTACTGTTTCTCCTGATTTGTCTTTAGGAGAACAACGACAAGTTTCAACTATGTTACAAACATTTCAGGATGTCCTCACTGACATCCCTGGACAAACTCATGTCATTGAACATGACATTATTCTAACTGACCATAATCCTATTAGGGTCAGACCTTATCCTATCTCTATACATTTTCAAGCACAGGTTGAGAAGGAGTTGGATGAGATGATAGATTTAAAAATAATTGAACCATCCACTTCTGCATATTCTTCGCCGATGGTTATTGTTCGAAAAAAAGACAATAACATGCGTCTTTGCGTTGACTATCGCAAATTGAACCAAGTTACGACGTTCGATGCAGAACCTATGCCTTTACTAGAGGAGCTACTTACTAGGCTTTGTAAATCTCATTTTTTCACTAAACTTGATTTGTCTAAAGGATATTGGCAAGTTCCGTTATCTGAACGCGCCAAACCTCTTACTGCTTTTTCTACACCTAGGGGCCTTTTCCAATGGAATTTCATGCCTTTCGGGCTTATGAACGCCCCTGCTACATTCGTACGCATGATGCGTCGAATCCTATCTTATCGGTCAGATGTCATTGCATACCTAGACGACATCTGTCTTTTCAGCGATACTTGGAAAGATCACTATTCGGGGTTAGATGAATTACTGTCTACTTTACGCGAGAATAACCTGACAGCGAAACCCTCTAAGGCCTACATTGGTTTTAGCGAAATATCTTTCTTAGGACACCGTGTTGGTCATGGGTTCCTAAAAACAGAAGACCATAATACAAGTAAGATACTTAACATTTCTATTCCTAAGACTAAAAAGCAGTGCGAAGTCTCTTAGGTCTTTATACAATTTTTATGGACGATTCATTCAGAATCTATCCTCTATTATGGCATCTCTTTCTACAACTACTAAAGACAAGGGTCTCCTAATGTGGTTTCACTGGTCTCAGGAATGCCAATCCTCGCTGGATAAGATCAAAACTTTTTTTTCAACACAACCTCATTTTTAGTGTTTACCTACGAAAGATAAAACATTTTTCTCTCATCGTAGAACCAAGTGACGCGTTTTTCTTCTTGGATCTGCAAGTAGCCCACAGAAGGCACATAATTGCAAGTGGTTACTCTGGATACTCTTGCATCCTGTTAATGTATATCTGCCAGAACAGAAAAACTTTATGCTATGCAGAATAGGAGAATTACTTCCGGTTTATTGACCAGTGAAACTGTTGGATCTATGGTTTCTCGGTCAATCATTAAAACATACAAAGGATTCCTTCTAGGCGCTCCAATTTCATGAGTTGAAAACCGACCAGATAAGCTACTAACGGCTCTTTTCAGATGTAAGTTTTTGCTTGCATGATCAGTGGGTAGTAGACGAATATGGCAAATGGGATAGGTCAATCTTTTTCAATGGTGACTGAGCGCGGTAAACGTGCTTTAAGTGGAATCAGATAATGTTGATTGGGCAGAATTTTTGTCTAGATGCCCACATACGATTCACCCGATTCCCACCTAACTGTTAGGTCTTGGGACTTTCTAATAAGTCTAAGTCTATAATAGTTTTTTCTTTCTCTATATCAAGATATTTACACACTTGTAATTTGTAATATAGTGAATGTATCACAACTTGTGCGGTTTCATTGATGTGAATTCACCGCTGTTCTTTGATGGATTTTTCTTTCTTTGTTAATCCATGAACTTAAGATACCTAATATGAAATTATTGGATGAAATTATTGTGTGCATTGTGTCATTTGCCAGTATTGTAGTAATGCGGTTGGTGACACCTCTCAGGAAATTATTTATACTTAGAGAAATACTTTTCTCTGAGATGTTTGAGATAGATTCTCACCGGTCCGAGCTACACTTCGACTTTGCCATTTATTTGGCGTTATAAATTCTTGGATAGATTTTCTCATCTGCGCATTATTTGTGCTTTGTGAAGCCTGTTGTAATGTTGCTATCAAATAGAATGAAAAAAAAAATGATTTTCATTTTTTTTCCCGGGGGGTGATGTAGTCTGTTGCGGCACATATCTTTTGTGTTGATTAATGTGACGCACAGATTTGTTGTAATGGTAGGCATACAAATGTAACAGAATAACTATTTGTTCTGATGAAAAGTATTTATTTGATAATCAATGATTCTAGTCTAAATGGGGCAGCAAACCTGATTAGTCGATATCGTATTCGGTTTCTTTGGGTTATCGGTTTCTTGTATCTCGTTCCGGCGTAAAATGAATTTCTAGATCTATGTTCATTGTTCGTCTGTTATGGCCAGAAAACCGATTGGTTCTTGCTTAAAATGGTTTATGGCGCCGAATTTACATGTATTCCTTTATCTATTTAAGAAGATTCGGTCTTATATCTTTGAATCTTATGTATTCTATGTCGGCCTATTTTTTGAGCTGAACGCTCCGGTCAAAGGTATTTTCTGCGCATGCGGTCGATTTAGTGTCGATGAAGATAGGCTGTCATGTCATGGCTGTTTTTGGGCTGGTCGTATTAGAAAGCAATTGAAGGATTGAATCTCTGTGAATGAATCTAGGAAGGTGATCGGTTGTCTCTGTATGACTGTAAGAGATTACTCCTAATGTTCTTTGTTAACGCTCCTTTTGCATTTTTTCTCCTTACAATACCTTATTTAGCCCACTCCATCATTTTAGTTAATTTGTACCTTCTTTTTTCCAGATACAAGCCAAGTGAATGCCCAAGTGCCTCGGGGGGGGGGGGACTTATTATAATTGCCCAACTCGCAGAAATCCAAACGTCCAATGAGCAGAATAGAAATTCTCAAACCGCGCAACTTCGTAATAGCAAAGATGCCAGTGGCAGTAAAAAAAAAAACAAAAGAAGCGATCTCTTAGTCCGATGGAGGAGACAGGCAGCTATACACAGTTTATTGCGAACAGTTGCGATGGCAAATATTTGATTTGGATAAAAAAAAAAAAAACAACGCCTATGGCTGTGCTTTATACGTATGTACTGACATTCAATCCTGTTCTATATACACTGATAATTTCAGACCAGTACCATCCTTTAAGTCAATAGCAACAGAATTTTGCAACATGTACAGCAAAACTTTCTTAACAAATATTTAAGTATAGTTTATTCTTTTACAATTTTCCGTCTAGTAAAATAAATACATACAACAACACTTTTGACGAGTTAAACCAGCGTCAGTAATTGCTTATGTACACAGGATGGGTTATACGTTGGTGGAGTCACTAGGTGGCAGGATGGCAGGCCTAGTGATGTAAAATTCAAAGTTTACAAGTTCTAATTTATTTATCGTCCAATTATATTGACTTTATTTATATGTGTGTAATGGCCCATCTCCGCCAGAGATATAATTCCCCTAGGATGAAACACTTTCCTTCTTTACTCAACCTCAGAGTCCGATCCGTTACCTTCCGTCGATGGTTACTAGTGAACTTCGTATAGTGGTAGTTTTTAAATAGACATGGGCCTTACCGTATAGCAATGATCAAAAGATGAAATCAAAGCCTTTCGTAACCTTTCAAAAAATTTATTTTACATGGTGCTAATTACCCACATGCAAGTAATCATATAATAGAGCTCGCCACATAATCATATGAGAGGTACTTCGAACATAAGCCTAATCTCCATAAACAACCATATTCTTCCTTAGACATGTAATCAATCTCCAGTTCGACTTTCTTAGTCTTCCCAACATTTTTTTTGTTACTGCTTATTCATAATGTCTATGCTCCACATCCGCATTTCATACTCAATGTATGTTGTTCATATATTCTCCCTGACAAACTAAGACCAGACCTGTCTCTACTACCAGTTCCTAAAGCAAAAGACAACTCATACATAACATATCAAAGTTCCCCAGTCATATACTTACATGCGAGAGCATGTTGGCGGTTCTCATATGAAGTACGACTCTCATAGTCGCTTTAAATGTCCGTACTATTTCTGAATAAGATCATACTATGCATATCCGTGACCGTCACGATGATACTATAGTTATCATCTTTCGGTTCATAAACCATCCATTTTTTACATAAATAGTCCGTAAAGTGGGCTTATGAAATCAGCTGTTGCTTCGTACAATGGTCGCAATATCTCATATCACCTTGTTTCTTCACTTAGCATTAAAGTGCTCATAGCGACTTTGTCGACATTGTCTTCTGTGTTACCTCTCCTGTATAACAAAATTCTACCACGTGTAAATTTTATAAATTCAGTCAATACTTCAGCCAAATCGCTGAATTTCCCTTATGAAATACACTTTCTTCTATAACTCAATGTGTCTATAAGTAACCATCTAACTCAATATACCACGGCTAGTGATGGCGGAACTTCCTAGAATAACTCTGTATACCTATTCTCTATCTGTAAAACCACAGAAGGTACGTTCCCTCTTTCAGCCCAGCGATCACATCTTTCCTTTCTTCAAGCAACAACCAGGACTGCCCTAATGACCTCTGGCTCAATTTTCCCCTGGTGAGTTTTTTCTCGCCACTTCTGATACGCGCTCCTAAAAAATGTTTTCACTTAAATTTAATGGAGCCGATCTTTTTATTTACAACTCCAAGGCAATTACTCACTTATTTAGTTAACGCGAGCCGATTTACTGAACTTTGACTGTTTTTTATTTTCCATACATAATTTTCTTCCCCTGTTGAGCTGTATCCTAAGCGTTTATCTGAACCTTGCCCATTAGCAAATGAATAATGCTGGGCAAACCCCACGTGACATACAACCCGTGGCCGTACAAATTCATCCCGAAATGGAGACATTTTGCGTTCTAAATCAACAATTATCTAGTCTTTACTTAGCGCACTATCCTAACCTCTACCCTATACATTATACATTTACCAATCTTTGAGTTCCAGTAAGGACAACGTCACCCAATAAAAATAAAACTATAAACTACAATATCATTCCGATCTCTCTTACCAAGGACTATTGCTTCAATTGAGGTATATCATCAATCCTTACTTACATAAACAAACACAAATGAAACAACCATCTGATCCAATAATAATTCAATACATAAGTAATTCCCGTTTTAAAAAAATTATAAAAAAAAAACCATCATAAATAAAAAATAACTATTGCCGCCAAAAAGTGGAACCACACATTTACATTATTTCTCAACATAGGTCACACACATATTGACTTCAACACATTTTTGGTAACCGTGGCCAAACCACCAGTGATCTTCAAATCCCATAGATGTCATCGGAAGATCTGCCGGCCATAGTCTTCAACCATTCATTAAACGGCCTGTCTCAGTTGCATTCATCAGTTTCAAAACTGTTTCATGGGGATCCAACCCACATTCTTTAGTCATGAAAAGTGTCTGTAAATTTGCTACTTGGCGCGAGATCTGGGCTGTAGGCGAGGTGTCAATAAATTTCCCATGTGAAATATTTGGGCATAACAATTTAATCAAGTTTCAGATCTGCGGTGTGAGGTCGAGCATTTTACCGTGTGGTGCACATAACACAATCCCATAAGTTGGACAGCAAAACCTCACGTCTTTTGATTATGATACGACTCTAAAAGTTTTTAATCAAGTGTCAGCAAATATAGGGTCAATGGCAAATAATCTGTTTTTTTCCGACAGTTCGAAAAAAATCAATAAACATACCCCGCCAATCTCTTTGTCCCCCAGAAAACAGTGGCCATGATCTTTTTGACAGAATGTGCCTTGCTTAAACTTCTTTGCTTTCGGGACCATGAGTATCCCCGATATATATATAATCACACAAAAAAAAAACACAAATAAAAAAAAAACCCCCCCAAAAACAAAAAAACACATTATTAAATAATTTATTCTCCATAAAATACATTAATATGTACAGACAAGATATAATAGATACAACATGGCAAATAGGAGAATCATTAGAATTTACATAAAGGGTTGAAGACGTCTCAAGTAGTTATACGTGGGTGTTTTTACATCGAACCTTTGTGTTACAATACAATAACAAAAGTTTAAGCTATCACCAAACATTTACAAATTATCAATTTACACAAACTCTTACTTGTTACATCAAATAAATTAATAATTTTTAAAATTTACCCTATTCCCAGCAGCGATGTATCACTTTAGATCCCCACCACCCCCCAATTAAACTATTCCTATTCACCCACTATAACTTTATTAACAGTTCACATTGATTAAGCGATTTTATATCCTATCTACTCTGCATTTAAGCACTCCACCCAATCCCGTTTTTTTTTACCTTTTCAAATAAAAATTTATATTATTTTGCAACCCTTCAGACACGCTCAATTTTAATTTAATACACTTCATAAAATTATTTTTACAAACATCCCTCGCATTACCCTTCTTGCTCACACTTATCGATCTCGTTTCTCCCTCTGTTATTAGTATTAGTTACTCCTCCCTCCCCCCTTCTCGTTCACGCTCCTAGCAATCATCCTATATCCACCCACCCTCTCCCTTCCACACTACACTCTCCCATCCTCCTATTCTCCACCTTCGATTACATGCTCACACCAGCACTAGTTTCGCCTACTAACTTCTGGACAGATAAAATCCTTAAACGTACTTAATCCCAAATTTATCTCCATAGACATTACCTAAACTGGTGCAACTTCTCCTATTGCTGCCACCCTTACTATAAAACCTGTTTCGTTTGAACTACCCCTCCTGATTGATTATCGGTTAATTTATCAGGCTTTTACGGCATTGAGTCCTTAAAATGAGGCGTTGTCTGTTGCTCGCTGGCCAAAAAAGTGAATGGTTTAACTATTATCTCTTTATTTATTGTTAATGTCACCTCTTAATATTGTATATAGGATTTTCAGTTCTCATAAATAATGTCTACAGCTCTATTTGCCTTTAGTTTCCTTCAATAATGAGTTTGGAAATTTGTACATCCATTCACTAAATGCCTTTTCACCATGTACACTCTTCCTTATGTTATTATTCTTAATTCCATTTTTGAGACAACATTTTTCTCTCTTATATGTGGATACTAATGTCGAACATATCAAATTTAGTCGAAAACTTCTTTTCAACTCTCATTTCCAGCAAGCTGACAATCTTTATACTCATCAATACAAATGAAAGTCGCATTTATATACTTTTCCTAAACATCCTAGATAATAAAACCTCGCATCCCCCCCCCCCTCTCCTATTTACCTTTTTTTTTCACACTTTTTCTTTTCCAGGGTTCTTATTCAACCCCTTAGTCCTTCTTTTAGTTCCCCCCCCCCTCCTCTCTGTATTCTCCCTTCAGTTTTATCCCAACGTTTAGAAATCCATAATACGATACATTTACACTATAATATAAATTAATACATACTAACATAATTACTGAAGTATCCATTCACTCACTTACATATTTTATACAGATTCCCTACATACATACATACATAAAGTTGTTACATTTTTTTTATAACTCATTACTATACATAAAATTAATACAACAATTTTTAAACATACATACATACATGCAATGACATTACTTACCTAATTTCATTACATACATATTCATACATACATAATAATTTATTTAAATTACACTATTCTTTCTTTCATGTGTTTTATTTTCATAACAATACTATCAAAGGTAAACGTTGCATTAGATAGAAACAGTTAATAATTATGAAGTTATGCATTATCTGAAAAAGACTTCAATTCTTTTTATCAGCAATACTGTCTAAATTATAAAACCCTTTCCAAATGATAACACTCCTTTATCTAATATATTAAAAACAAAAGAAAAACTAATTAAATAAAAGAAAAAAAGACACTTGACCATGATATAAAATTTAATAATATAATTTATATTAGAATAAAAAAATACATTATTTAATTATAATAATGGTAGAAATTAATTTTAAATTTATAATTATTATTTTTTTATAAACGAAGACTGTATTTTTTTCTACTCGAATACTTCGTAATAATGTTACAATACAAATTTTATTACATATTTTTCTATAAGTAAATAAGCGATTTTTTTATTAATATAAAAAGGAAAAGAATTACAGTAAATAAATATTTAAAAAAAATTAAAAATAAAAATTCATCTCTCGGTTAAAAATAGGTCTCCCAAATAAAATGGCCTCTAAAACTAATGCTATGAACCATTTCTAACGAGACCTTTGATATCATCTTGAACGGGGAAAAATACTACAGAAAGTTGAAAGTTTCAATTATTTAGGCAGTAAAAAATGACTCTAGGATGTACACAACAATAGAAAATCCATACTATAATTTGCTTTGGCAGTTTTTTCTCTAGCGCCTTCAATAGATTATCTAACATTTGGAAAAATTACGATCATTGAATATACTATACCAAAACTTCGTCTGTTTTAATTCAAATGTTATACTCAGTGTTAACACACCTGGATTTTTATTTTCCAAATAATCAAATTTTTTTTTTGTATGTTCATTTAACAAGCTGAATAAATTTATTAAAAAAACTCTTTTATCAACGCATTAATATAAAGTAATAAATCTTATATTTTATTGTATTTTTTTTATTTAGATTAGAATATTCTATGCAAAATTATTTTCCGAGCTATAGAAGAAAATACATGACATAAATCGGTCAGGTTCCAAAGAGTTTCACAAACATTTTTAAAACCACAACAGGACGCTCACTTGGGATTCCTGAGGGTAAGCGGAAATTAAGGCAGACCAACAAGAAAGTAAAAAAACATACTCAGAAGATACAATTTAAATAAAAGGAACAAGGAAGATAACTTTGGGCCATAAATTAATATTTTTGAAGTATTTAATTTAACCCAGTTTTTTTTAAAAAAAACAAAGACTTTTTTATCTTCGCACTATCTGGTTTCTTCCTTATACTTCGTTTATATGGCGCTATAAAAAATAATATCTATTTAATATATTAATATATATATTATATATAATTAAGAATTAAGGGAGGGTAAAAAGAAATATAAAATATAATATATTATAAAAAATAATATTAATAAAAGTTATAAAAAGATTAAGGAAAATAAAACACACCACACACACACACCACACACACATACATACATACATACCTACAATATATACATAATATACATATAAACCCACTATATACCAAAAATATAATAATTATGAAATAAAATAATAAATTAATATATAATATATATATATAAAAATATATATATATATATATAATATAAGTAAATAAAATATTAAAAAACATTACCTTTTATGTATATGGGGCAAGGATATCAAGCGCGTAGCACAATGCCATTCTCTCATTTACTTCCATTTTTTTGCCTGCGGCCTGTAGAAAAACTACTAGTAGGTAGGGTTAGAAATATGGCAAAGTCTGGATTGTCTCGTGAAAGGATTACCAACAAATTGTTTCCCGTTTAATCTGTGATTATCCTCCTAGGGGCAACTATGTCTTGGTAACAAATCATGCAAAAAAACCTCAGTTACTGTCGTGCTGGACGTGTCTATTTTTGAGAGGATAACTTTTCAGGCCACAAACCGAATATTTATCAT